>JAFIRS010003660.1:0-121877 GCA_018342105.1 Gonioctena quinquepunctata | reverse complement strand
ACCCCCCTCAAAAAAGTCTGTCGTGATCGGCCTAGCTGACAGATCTATCAGCCTATCGGACCCCCTTTACCGACCCACTGCCATTAAGAAAGCAAAATCAGCCTTACTAAAAAACAATTACCCCAAAAAATTAATCGACTCTATATTCAAATCACGTATCAACCTGCTATACAACAAACATCTTAACGATAAAAAAACAACCCACCAATCCACACATATAGCCATTCCATACATAAAACACCTTACAGAGAATATCTCACACCTGCTCGATCCACTAAACCTAAAAATCGCACATAAAAGTTATGAAACCCTCAAGCCTTGTTTCTCCAAATTGAAACCTAAAATCCCCCACAACAAAAAAACACACACCGTCTATAAAATACCTTGCAAAGAGCCAAACTGTTACAAAGTCTATATTGGCCAATCCAAACAATATTTAGAAAATAGAATAAAATCACACAAATATACAAACAACGCGGCAACAGCACTCAACAAACACAAAAAAACAACCACCCACGAGTTCGATTATACCAAAACAACCATTCTATGTTCAGAAAAAAACAAAAAAATAGAGAAATATTTGAGATGATTCACATCAAAAATACTCCCAACTGCGTAAACGATAAAACTGATATCGCCAACTTGGACAGCATCTATTACAATCTAATATGAAAACAGTAACACCACCTATCCAAGCCGAGCACACAATCCCTCGAAAACAACATAGCTCCCTAACCAAATAAAATATGCAATTCAAAACACTTCCCACAGATGTCCACAACACTATCTCTCCATAAATCATTTCCACCTTACACATGCGCAACTAATTAATATCACCAGATCGTAAAGTAAACAACTCAATCACTACCTTGTTATGGATATAAAACAAAAACCATAACAAACTAAGAAGGTCCAAACGAATCCTATGTTTGAATGTACGGCATTAACATTTTTAATAACCGTAATTATTATTTGTTTTTAATTTGTACAATTTTACTTACTCATTGTTTTTACCTTGTAGAGTTGTAATGTTTGTAATCCTGATGAAGACGAGGTTCCTCCCGACGAAACGTAGAAACGCATGAATTACACGTGTTATACCAAAACAAAGTTGTTATTGATTTATATATATATATAAATATATATATATATATATATATATATATATATATATATATATATATATATGTATATATAGGTAAGTGATAATCAATTTGAAAATACCAGCTACATTGAAAACGGTTAGCTAGAATGATAGGAATGCACCATGAGCCTTCCAGGCTTGGGCATTCACTCCAGACTAGCTAACCATACAACTTAATTTAAGAAAATTATAATATGATCCAATGTAATACTTACCTCATCACTTCGCTGAAAAAAGAATCTGAATCTGAATGCCTGGCTGGAAGCATTGAAAAGACAGAAAAATCGATCCATGTGCATTCATATATATATAGAGGGTGCTTTCGTTAACAGCCCACATCACTCCATCATCAGATTACCATGGGAGAGGAATATAAACTCCTCCCTGATTAGATGGATACATGCAATGCTGAACGGGCCGAAAAAGTTGTCCCCAATATGGGTTCTACCGCCTTCACTGTGGCCATTGACCGTGGATAAGCTGATAGTGAAGCTAGATGACTTTGGAATTACGACTGTATATATTGTCTCGATTGGAGTATTCGTTCGATTTGTTACGTTGATTGATGCACTCATGTAGAGAACAGCACAAGACAGATGTACAATAATGAAAACTCAAACAATAAAGAACACTAAGAAAAGTTCAGCGTACAGAACGGAGGTGCGTTGCAATGTGTCTTCCCAAGTCTATTATATCTCATTCCTTTCCCGGGGGTGATATTCATCCTTTCCTGCCCCCGCTACCCTCTTGTCCAACACTAAGCAGCACATGTGGTGACACTTTCAATATTGTGAGGCGCACTTGATTATTGGAGTAACGTTCATAAACAAAAGATAAGGTGAAGTCACACCATGCCGCGACCCTTGAAAGCATCAAGTCTTTCAATACAATGTGTTCTAATTATATATAGAAGTTGGTGGATTTATGCTGAGCGTTCATTTTCGGTATGACAATCGACTGGCAAAAGACATAGTTTCTTCACAGCGTGTCTTTACACTAACCACTTGAGTAACTCCATCTGAGGCTGGATGCAGCTCCTGTATTCTTGCTAGGCGCCAATGTTGTGGAAGAGCACAGTCGTCGATTAGAATAATCATGGATCCAACCTTGAGAAGATCCAGGTAGTTTTCCCTTCATTTAGAACGCTGTTGAATATCACTGAGGTACTCCTGAGACCAACGACTCCAAGAATATTGAGCGATTTGTTGGATACGTTCATATTGCGATAATCGATTCGGTGGAAGTTGCGTGGGGTCTGTTTGAGGAATGGACGTAAGGAAATCACCGATGAGGAAGTGACCGTGATACAAGAAGGATTATTTTGAGTGATTCTGTTTGTGGGCAGATCTCCCATAATACGAGTCATGCTAGTCGGATTCGCTCTGAAGCAAATTAAACATGTCCTTAGCACGCTTCGCACATACATCCTTCCATAAATGGGCCAATGACGCTGATGCAAGGATGTTAAAATCGCCTGAGGTTCAGCATGTAGGTGTTGATAATGCTCGTTCAGAATAATGAGACCAGTTGAAGCGTGTTTTTGAGATAACACAACTGGTAATTATGTATCATATGGCAAATCTGATTTCTTGAGAAGACCTCCAACCCTCATTAGATGATCTGCATCTAGGAAAGGATTGAGCGATGCCAACTTCGAATTCCGAGGTAGCGATTTATCTCTCTCAAATGTCAGGATTTCTCCTGGAAACATTTCCCGTTGAGTGATTCGTAATAACCTAACCGTTGCATTGTTTATTTTTTCACTAGAAATATCTCCCGTTTTCCAATATCTCAGATCAGTTTGAGAATTTCTATAGAATCTAAAAATTAGAGCTACTACGCGCTGTAACCGGAAAAGAGATGAAAATTTATTGAAAATGTCAAAATCGGCGTTCTCAGTCAGAAATTACAATTCAACCTTGCGCCTTTGGGGTGCATTTATTTCGTTTATGTTATTATGTATATGCCAAGTTGGCACATGAGGCGTCTCAAAAGAGAGCCATTCAGGACCATGCCACCATAATTAACTATTTTCAAGTTTGCTAGGAGCGATGCCACGAGAATGTCAACGGGTTTTTTTTCTGATGGTTCGTGTGCCCACTGACTAATATTTGTTCGACCGTGAATTTCGGAAACTCTGTTGGCCACGAATATTTTCCACGTATAAGGAGGCGATGACTAGCAGCACAAGACTATGGTAATGTCTGTCCAAAAATGAACTACATCGAAACGTTGCTCGAGAGCTTCAACCGCCTTTTTATTAAGGTTTACCAATAGCACTGTACCACATAATTCTTAGCGTGGTACTCATAGAGTTTCAACGGGCGCCACTCGGGATTTCGCCGAGAGCAATCTTATTATCACCTCGCCATCGCTCACGATACTCTTCATGCGGACTGCTAGGCGTTGAAGAATCCGGAAAGTTCTAGACTTTTGACGTTTGATGCTATAGCATGACGGGGAATTGTTATATTATTTACAAATGTCAATTGTTTACTGTATTCGAGCCACATCTCGATATAATTCGCGGGAGCTGTCTCGTCCCATTCAATGTTCAGTTCCCATGATTTTTGAAGCATGAGTTTTGCTCTTATTGTGATCGAAGGTATGAAACCTATTCGAATATTCTACAAATAGTCGAAATAATCGATCGATAGGGCATTTCTATAGAGTTTACCTTATACTTGAATATATCCAATTTTGCCTGCCACCATAATCCAAGCGTTTTCTTCGACTCCTCATCGGTAATAAAATAATTATATTCGCTGTCGAATTTGAATTTTTTCAATATACTTATGTCATTTAAAACCCATTTATGGAGATGAAAACCGTATCCTTCCAGTATTTGAGTGAGATTTTCTTTCAAAGCACGCTCCCCCTCAATAGTAGCGGCGCCAGTGAGCAAGTCATCTACATAAAAATCACGGAAGATAACTTCGTTAATTCCTGGGTGTTGGGTTCGAGTTTCAATGGCAACCTGGTGTGAGCATCTTATCGCAAGATAGCTTGCAAATGTAGTGCAATATGTCACGGTATTGAGGCGATAATGAGAAATTAGTTCGTTTGGAGTGGTACGCCAGACGATACGCTGAAAGTCTCGTTGCTTATCTGCGATGTTGATCATCAGATACATCTTGGCTATATCGGCGGTAATAACATAATTATGTTTTCTGAATCGAATCAGTATAATCCATCAAAAACGACCCGTAACCTTGTGGTACTGCTTGTTTCGTTCATAACGCCGTGATGGGGCAGATAAAACGAATTTTGCGGCGTTGTTGATTCTAAATCACGCGCACCGATCTTAGTGACCCAGATTCAAGTATTCAGACATGAAGTTGAAACTGGGGATTTTTCATAAATTTCCGTTCTACTGCGTTATTCAGAGATTTCCCAAAATGACATACATATTCTTGGAAGGGTAGCATAACCACGAATTTACCTGTTTCCTCCCGTTTGAATGTGTCAACGAACTGGTTTCCGCACTGTTGTTCCTCAGAGAAGAAATTATTTGTTGTCAAGCATTCTTCAAATTTCAAAAATTTTACAATTTGATTTTCGATGTTCAATGTTGACAAATTGCATACCAAATTATTCTTAGGAAGAAGCTTAGCGCTTATTGGCCCCGTAACAATCCAACCTATAAGAGTTCGCTGTAGATTAGGTAAGTCATCACCCAACCTAATTCGATCGGCCAAAAGCAAATCATAAAATATTTTCGCTCCTATCAAGGCATCCTTTGACAAAATATTGAAGTTTGTGTCTGCTAGCGTTAAACCGGAAGGAATGCCTATTTTAGATCAAAATCAAATCAAATTTATTGCTTTCGATAAAGTACATTACAGGTGTTATAAATTGTATCTAAAATAAGATCCCAGTTAGAGCATAATGAGCCTAGGCAAATTTTGCCTGTCTTGCTCTATGCTCGATCTGAGGACTTTATAAGTTCAACGTACATTTTGTATTTATCATGTTAAGTCTGTGAGTAGATTAAAGATTTAAAATATATTTGTTGAAGTTTTCATAATTCGAAAAATACTTTTTGTAGAGGTTTTATAGTGTCAAGCAGATGGTGCAGGAAGGTAGGCAGGTATTATTTTTTTTTTTTTTCTCTTGTCAAGTAGATGTTGATTTCAATATATCGTAAAATATCTTTGGGTTTTTTAAAATATACTGTTTTGTTTCAATATTATATTTTTTCTGGTTTGAAATTTTTCTTAGAGCGGTTGGGATGGCATTGAAAAATTTAGGTCCGAAGAAGAAATAAGATCTTTGTGTTAAGGTTTTTTTGAACAATTGTGTGTTGAGATTCATATTTGCATTTGATCTGGTTATTCTATTTTTTATGATTTGTGTACATTTTTTTTGAACATTGGTGGGCGAAAAGTAGTTTGATATTCAATATTTTTGTTTCCTGGTAGATGATATTTTTTTTCAGTAGAGTAACGTTTGTTTTTTTAGGCGTTTGTTGATTCGGCTAAAGAGGTGTATAACATCAGGAGGTTTTTAGTTGTCAAAATGTCTCTCAGGGTATAGAAATTATGAATCAGGGCTCTTAGGCGTTTGTTGACATGCATTATGTGGTCTGTCCATCTTATATGTTGGTCTATGATAACCTGAGGTATTTTATTGATGTTACTTTCTCTATCATAGGGCATATGCATGGTTATTGTTTTTGCAGTGCATAGAGTGTAATTTCAAAGAAAGGTTTTCTGGTTGTTTTACAATATTTGGCGTAAACGCCACGAATTTTGTCTTCTCAATATTCAATGTAAGCTTATTCAAGTTCAACCATATGTGAATCTTTTGTAGATCTGTTTCAGCACTACGTTTGACCTCTTCCCATTTTTTTCCTGTGATAATGAGGGCTGTGTCATCAGCATAACTTATAAGGTGTCCCTCTAAGCCCGCTATTCTTGCAATACTGTTTATGTATACCAGAAACAGTATTGGACCCAATACTGTTCCTTGTGGAACCCCTATTTTTACTTTTGAGTCTGAACTTATTTCGTTTGCAATTTTCACCCTCTGAACCCTATCAGTTAGGTAGTTTGACATAACTTCGAGTGGTGAACCACGAATGCCGTAATGGCTCAGTTTATTGTGTAATATTTCATGTGAAACTGTGTCAAAGGCTTCGGCGAGGTCTAAAAATACTGCTACACATTTTGATGATTCGTCCAAAGCCCTGACTGCTTGTTCCAGAAAGTCTGTCACTGCATTTTCGGTGTTTGAATTCTGAATGAAACCATATTGTCTGTCTGTAATAATATCGTATTTGCGGAAAAAATCCATTAATCTTTTTCTAAGCACTTGTTCAAATATTTCTGCTAGATTATTAATAACGGATATAGGCCTATAGTTATTCAGTTGGTCACGTTTACCTGACTTGAAAATAGAAGTAATGATTGATTCTTTCCATTGATGTGGAATTTTTCCGCTTGATAAACATAAATTGATGATATGAACCAAAGGGGGTGTGATGTATTCATGAATGTTTTTTGTAGTTTTTACATTTAGGTTATCTGGACCAGCCGAGCACTTGTTTTTGAGATTTGAAATGTGGATGGTGATTTCGTTCTGTGATACTGGTGTGAGAAAGATGGTGGTGTCGATTTTATCAATATCTGGATTTTTTTGTTGTCGGTTCATCTTTGGTAGTTTATTTGACATGTTTATACCTAAGTTAGTGAAAAAGTTATTGAAAATATCTGCTTTCTCTTTATTATTTTTTATTATACTTCCATTTTCATCCTTTATCGGTATGTTTTCTAGTTGTGTATTTGATTTTGTGTTATGACCTGTTAAATCATTTATGACATTCCATATTTTTCTACATTGATTTCCCGCTTCTGTAATTTCGTGCTGATAATATTCATTTTTGGTTTTTTTGATTAATGTATTGAGTTTGTTTCTGTATTCTTTGTATTTCCTTTCTGCGTTATTGGAGTAATGTTTATTTAAATTCTTTTTTAGGTGTTCTCTGTGCTCGATAGATTTGATAAGGCCTATTGTGATCCAATTTTAATTTTTTTTTTAATAAGTTGTTTTGTTTATCATGTTTAGTTTTTTATTTTTGTAACTATTTTATCTGTTGGCTTTTCAGGTAAGGATATGTATACAAAAGGCGCGTAGTGGTCTGTCATGTCGGTTTGAAATATTATAGGTTCGATTTCTAGTTCACTTTTTAGGTTATTTTGCAATTTAATAAAAATATGATCTATTGTCGATTTTGTATTTAACGTTACTCTTGTAGGTTTGTTTATGTATGACTGGAAACCATTTGAATTCAATATATTCAGGTAATTGTTGGTGTCATATGATTCCTTTTTTGAGATATCGATATTAATATCTCCTATATAAACCTCTATGTTTTGTTTCTCTATGTTATTCAAGTACGTCTCTAAATTCTCCATATATTTTTTTGAATCTGTTGAGGGAGGTCTGTAATATGCTGTCAAACCTATTGTGGTTTTTTTCGGTAAATTCTCTGTTGAGTAGGTTAATCTAAGAAAGTTGTTCTCATTCGAACGTACAATTTTTATTTCTGCTGTCATAGTATTTTTGCTGTAGATTATAACACCATGACATTTATTTATCATGGATTCGTTATAATATGTATTATAATTGGGAATCGAGAAATCACCAATGTTTGTAATATTACCGGTTTCTGATAATACAATTATGTCTAAGTAATCCTTTGCCATTTCAACGTAAACTAATAATTCGTCATAATGTTTTTTAAACTTCTAATATTCAGGTGAATGATTCCTATACCATACCTGTTACCATCTGCTCTCCCCTGTGTGAAAACTTTAAGGTTATCATATATTTTTGTATCGATTTCAACATTACTATCTAGTACATCCAAGAAATGTATCATAGTTTGAAATTTGAAAACTCCTGTAGTTTAAATAAAAAGTAAAAATTTAAACAAAATAAAAATAAAAAACAAAAAACAACAATTTTTATACTTATGAATGTGAAGAAATATCAAAATTTAGTTTATATCTGTTCATGTGATTTATGGGGTAATTTGTAGGCACATCTTTACAGACTATAGTAGTATCTTAACTTACATTCCATTACTGTATAATGTTGTTGAAGTCTTCCCTATTCCTAATGATTTTCACGTTATTGTTTAGGCTAACATAGATTTTTCCGTGATTGGTCCAAACATTTTTGAGTCCAAATCTCTCAATAGCTGTATTTAGTTGTCTCACTCCCATCACTGTTAGGTCCTCCCTCAAAACGATTCCTGTTCCTTTGAGCAGCTTTTTCTTCTCGTAAATTGTTTGTTTACATACTAGGTTATTTAGCTTCAAAAATATACCTCTTGTTTTATTTTCTTCTTTCCTGCCAATTCTGTAGCATATAGATATGTCCTTGTCTGAAAGGTTCAAGGACATTTTTGTGTTGAGAATTTTTTTGAGTACTTCCCTTGTATCTTCATTAGGTTTTTCTTTGAGACTAAATATTCTGAAGTTACAAGACCTGGTTGCTTGGTCCATTTGGTCCATTTTATCTTCCATTTTAGTTTTCTCATCTTTAACAGTTCTTATCTCATTCTCGAGAAGTTTGAACTTATTCTCGAAATTTTCGTACATTTTAACGTGATTCTGTTTAATCTCCGCCACTGTTGATTCGACCTTCGATAGTTTCTGATATATCGTTCTTGCTATTGCTTCAGTGACTTTATTTACTATTTGGCTGATAAGAGAATCGCTTTTTATGATTTTGCTCACCGCTTGATTCACTACAGTTTCTATTTCTTCACGGATTTCTCTTGTAATAACCATGTTTCTTCTTTTGATTTTTCGATGAATAAAGTCTAGGATATCAATTCCGCACTGTTGTCGCTTTTGATATTTTTATTTCGCTGTTGTTTCTTAGTTATTTGATGTATTATCAGGAGCCCAAATTGAGAGACTACTCACAACTTTCCATGGGCGTACTGATCAAATGAAAAGGACGGTAGATTTTCGGTTATTTTATCCAGAAATAAAAACGTTAATTCAGCGGAAAATTCTTCATAATGATCTGATTTCTGTAGGAATTTTGTTCACCATATGTATATATATATATATATATATATATATATATATATATATATAATATATATATATATATATATATATATATATATATATATATATATATATATGTATATATGGTGACCCTCCTAGCAGAAAAAGCAAAAACCGCTGGATTTGGAATAATCTCCCAACCATGATTTCCATTTGTTGTTACGTGTGCGAATGCTCTGTCGTTTGAACATTTTTTACCGAAAGGTTTTCGATATTTTACCTATTTATTGATCGACTCGGTTTTTCCATGATTATCTAATGTTTCCAATAGCTGACATCTATTATTCAAAAAGGTGTTATATCATCAAATTTGGGAGATGTTGTTTTCTCAACTATAAGAGTTTCTTCCCATTCTTTTTGACTAGCAACATCTGATTTTCGCGAAATCAAATATATCAATAACGTGTCCCAGCTGTCAACCGGTTCTCCTAAAGTTTTCAATAATCGAACATGTTTTTGAATTACATCAGTTAATTTTCGTAAATTTGAACGACTAATGCTCTGACATAATTTTCAATACTTAATGATTCATTTTCATATCTGGACTTCAATAGGTCCTATGACTTTTCGTAATTGGTTTCAGTAACCTCGATGCATTCGATTACTTTAGCAGCCTCCTCCTTTATACAACTCATGGATAATATAATTTTTTAATCTCATCCATGCTAACATCATTATGTACTAATGCTAGGAACATATCTCGAACTCAACCCCATTTTTCTTATTCCCCATAGAATTTTGGTAAATCGAGAATTGGAAATCTAAAATTTTTTGTGTTTTGAGGAGGGTTATTCGTTGACCCTTGATTCTGTGAGGTTCTCATAATTTCCGCTGCAGGTTTTTTAGCAATATTTACCCGTTCGATAATCGAGCTTGCTATTTCCATTACATCATAAAAGCGATTTTCAAAATCCCCTTGTTTCTTATTCTGCGTTTCATATTAATCTAAAATCTCGATTCGACCTTGTATTTTGTTAAAATTATCAAAAATTCGCTTCTTGGTATCTTCTAATCGAGATTCTAACTGAACAATTTTAGTATCAGAAAATTTATCGATGAACGTATTCGAGGTTCACGTTACGGCGCTCTTAGCTTGTGCTCTTTCAGCACGCAAGTTTTTCAATAGTTCTGCCATATTTCAATATTTCGTAACAAAGACAAGTTTGGAGATTTCACGTTACCCGGTATGTTTTGAAAGTTACTGTTTTTTATCTTCAAGATATTCGAAAATATAAATTTCAATATTTGTGCCTAGTCAGAACACTAATGTGGAATAGGAAATGGATAAAAATCATACAGATTCACCATTTGTTCTCGGTGATTGCGATGAACAGCTTTTCCACTTTTCGTTACAGCGGGAGCAGCAGTATTCCATTAACGATGCGATAACCATTCGGCTGAAGGACCATGTGTAATCTCTCGATTTGAGTCTTCGTTCGATTCGGTCGATTTGTTACGTTGATTGATGCACCCACAAAGAGAACAGAATGACTTTATTTCCTGCACAAGACAGACGTACAATAATGAAAACTTAAACAATAAAAAACAGTAGAAAAAGTTCAGTGTACAGAACAGAGGTGCGTTGCAATGTGTCTTCTCAAGTCTATTATATCTCGTCTCTTCCCCGGGTGTGGTATTTGTCCTTTCCTGTTCCCGCTACCCGTATCGTCCAACACTAAGCAGCACATGTGGTGACACTTTCAATATTATGAGGCGCACTTGAATATTGGGGTAACGTTCTTAAACAAAAGATAAGGTGGAGTCACACCAAGGACTCAAAGTTACGTCGATGAGCTGTTCGTTACTATTAGGGGAAAACATTATATAATAATCCAGTATATTATCCAGTCGCATGCAGAGAACTCTCAACCTATTTGGAAACTAGTGCGAATAAAAGGTACTGAATTAAATTTTAACAAAACAGTTCTGATACCATTCACAAGGAGGTGAAAGCTCTGACTCCGAATAGAACTCAGCTAACTCTTTCCAAGGAAGTCGAATATTGGGGCGTTATAATGGGATGGTCACATCAATAATATTCTTCACGAAGCTACAATGACAACCATGTTGTACCGTAGAGTATTTGGCAAGACGTGGGTAACTATGCAAGTAATTCTGGAACTTCTGCCACTGCGCTTATGTTTGATGGAGAATAAGTGCCAGACCACCATACATCAAAATCGTGAGCTGGAAGTCTGGTTGGACATCTGAAGATAATGGAAAAGATTCTCTTATAAACCAAATAGAAACCTCCAGACAATATACCTGCTTTCAATGAATTAAGCTTTACATGGAAAATTTATGAACTTTCATTCTGATGACTCACTGACAAGTATATTTCAAAATCTCTTCTTTGTCAACTTTTCATGTCAAAGTCGAAAATACAATATACAAAGTAATTTCAACAGTTTTCAGTTACATTCTCCCCCTCGGTGCTAACTTCTTGTATATCACGAATATTGAGCCGGTGGAGTTTTCTAACAGGTCGCTTGTAAATCCCATGTGCTGTCTGAACATCAGCAACTCTAACAATTCGGTCTGGGCCCATATATACTTTTTCCACTTTACCCATTGGCCAACCTCCTCTCGGAAAATCCTTTTCATTTATGATGACTAGTTCTCCTTCTTCTAGATTTGGTTTATCTCCATTCCATTTACTGCGATTTATCAAATTTGGAAGGTATTCACGCCAATGTTTCGAAAACATGTCTGCTAAGAATTGAGAAATTCTCCAATATTTTTTAGATAGAAGATCTTTTTTGTCAAAGACTCCTGGTGTTGTTATGGTGACTGATTTGCCGATGAGAAGATCGTTCGGGCAAATACTGACCAGGTCCTGTGGATCTGTGGAAACATGAGTGAGAGGCCTACTATTCATAATATACTCTGCTTCGCAGAACAAAGTTTGAAGAACTTCTTCAGCAGGATATTGATCTCTCATGATGGCCATTAGAGCTCTCTTGAAACTGCCTATGAGACGTCCCCAGCTACCTCCCATGTTCGGACTGAGGGGTGGTAGGAATTTCAAATTTATTCCTCTATTTGCCATATCATCTATCACAATCTTTATCTGAAATTCATCCAAAGCCTATAAGAGTTCGCGACATGCTCCTCTCAAATTGCTGCCGTTATCTGACCAAAAAACATTTACGGGTCCTCTCCTAGCTGAAAATCGTCTGATGGCCATAATACAAAAGTCCGTACTCAAGGAATGAATGATTTCGAAATGTATTGCCCTTATTGTCAGGCAAGTGAAAAGGGATCCATAACGTTTTCCGCTTCTTCGACCTATTTCAACCAGAGAGGGACCGAAAATATCAATACCAGTGGCGGAAAACGGTTTTTTACATTTCAAAAGCCTTTTTGGGGGTAACAAACCCATTTTGGTGGTGTGTGTGCTTTCATACGCCTACAATAACCACATTCTCGAATTACTTTTCTGACAATTGTTCTGATGTGTGGGATCCAGAATTTCCTCTTGATCTCGTTGATTACGGTTTCAGTTCCTTGATGAGCATTATCTTTGTGAACATGCATAATCATTTTATGTGTATGGGGCTGATTCCCATCCAGAATTATGGGTTCCTTTTCAATCACAGTGATATCTTCCTTTATGAATTTTTTCTGCTTGACACTCTCATAATATGTTGTGCAATCGATCATTTTTATTTGGAATTTTGTTCGTCAACTATGACAAATCCATGGGAGTTAAGAATGTATGGGGTATATTGATAATCTTCAAACCTTTTGTGTTTGTGATAAATCGTACAATTCGTGCTGTTATAAGGAGCAATTTAACCCAAGTGTAGTGGAATTTTATTTCTGATAAGGCCTGTGACGGAACTTCGGTAATCAAGTTCACTTGTACTTCATCGGAACTATCCATTATTTCATTGAGAGGCTGTGAAATTTTTGGCCAACTTTGTTTCCTTCCATAAAGAAATTTGGGACCTTTGAACCAACGGCTTGCAATATTCAATGTTTCGTTTGGAGTGTCTCGTGTACAATCATCTGCAACATTATCTGTCATAGGCAACCAATTCCATTCGTTAATGTCACTGCTCTCTGAAATCTCTCCAACTCGGGCAGCTACATACGTTTGTAGTTTCTTCTCACTTTTGAGCCATTGTATAACTGTTCGTGAATCGGACCAGAAATATCTAGCAGAAATGTTCAGTTTCGAATGTTTGATTACTTCGGAGCATAATCTCACTATCAATACTGCAGCTAGCAGTTCCAATTTGGGTATCGTTAGTGTTTTCAGGGGTGCCACACGTGCCTTCGAAGCAATGAGAATGACATCGATATAGCTTCGGAATTCCAGTCTCAAATAAATTGCTGTAGAATAGGCGAAATCACTAGAGTCTGAAATTGTGTGAATTTCCATTCTTCTACTCCTCTTCAGCTCCAGGGAGTAACATCTTGGAACTTCTATGTTCATAGCGCATTTCAGCTCCCGCAGCCAAATAGTCCATTTCTTGAAAATATTGTCTGTGATGAAGTCATCCCAGCCAATGCCCAAGCGCCATATTCCTTGCAGCAATATTCTTACTCCTATGGTGATCGGTGATAATAGCCCAATAGGATCGCAAATTGTCATTGTTGTTTTCAAAACTTGTCTTTTAGTGGGAATTTGTGTGCTATTCATCATTTCCTTAGAAATGTTGTGAAATTTCAGGTTGAAAGTGAAACAATCTTTCTCTGAATTCCATAGCATACCCAGCACCTTCTTTTCATTAGTTCGCCTAGCTACCTCCGATTGGATTTCATTGGTTTGTAAATTCCCCGGAAGTTGTTCCAGAACCACAAGAGAATTCGAGATGAAATTCCTTATTTCGATACCCGCCTTGCTATGAACGTAAATAACATCTATAATGAGATGTACAGCTTCTTCCTCGGTTTTAGTCCCATCTAAATACTCATCTACATAGTGATGATCAATAATTGCTTCAGCGGCTCTTCCAAAACACTGGCTATGTTGATTTGCATTATTGTTTTTCACAAATTGTGCCAGAAATGGTGAAGTAGTCGTACCAAATAACATAGCAGTCATCCTGTAGTCATCTGGAGATCTACTGGAGTCAAGATCACGCCATAAGAAACACTGTGAAAAATTATCTTCATCTGAAATTCGAATTCTATCGAACATCTCATGAATGTCATCTGCGAAAGCTATTTTATGTAGTCAGAATGTCAAGAGAATACCGAAAAGGGACGTCAGCCAATCGTGTCCAGGTAAGAGGCAATCATTCAGTGATAAACCATTTGTTCTTGCGGCTGCATCAAATACAACTGGAACTCTTTATTGGGGTTCAGAACTGCAGAATGGGGTGGAAACCATGTATTCTTTGCATTTTCAAGCTGTTTTGCGGTTATTGGGACCGCATACTTTTTATCCAGCAGGTTTTGGATTTCGTCTTCATGAGATATCGTAAGTTTTTGATTCCGAGACAAGCGTTCCTCGAGACATTTCAGCCTCTGATTCGCCATTGGAAATAAGTCCGGTAAAAAAAGGTCATTTTCTTTCCACGGCAATCTTACTTGATATTGATACCCATATCGCTGAATTTTCTGCTATCGATATCGCCTTTTCTTCCTCTTTGGTCTTCCTTCTATCCATTTTTGTGATTGCTACTCAAAAATGTTCCACTTTCATATAGCTCTTCACCAACTCATGAAGCTTTTCATCTGACTCTTCGCAGCAAACGAAGGAGACTTTTTCTCCTCATTTCTATCTGGACATCCTATTGTTCCATGGTCCACCCTATTCGAGTTTTGGATAAAATTGGAGCATTCAGAGTGGACTGAATGACCTATCAGGAGACGATAAGATGAGCATTTTTTGCGACAATCCTTTTTCATCATTTGCTTCGAAGCTATTATTCACCTCATTTGTCCACTCTCGAACATAGTGTGAACAAAATTGTACTGACTTTCTACTTCTAACCTCTCCTTCAGAAGAACATTCTACCAAACTCGACACAACTCCTTCTTCTAGGAATTCTTGATATTTCGATGAACTTTTATTCTGATAACTCACTGACAAGTATATTTCAGAATCTATTTTTTGTCAACTCTTCTTGGCAAAGTCAAAAATACAATATACAAAGTAATTTCAACAGTTTTCAGTAACACCAGCGTCCAAACACGACTTCTTAGAGCACTATGAAGTGATCATAAACAACTACGCAGCACTGAAAGCTTCACACTTGTGAGTCTGAACTGACTTGGGACTGCAAATATTCCCTGAGACAACTGGTTGTGAATTATCAGGTTAGATTGATGTGGATGCCAGGTCAAGGGGTGCAAGGCAATTAAAAGGGAAGGAGGAACCACTCAATTTTCTAGCATGGTACCCTCCAGATGTCAACAAAGCTCACATAGAGGATAGTTTTGGTGCTGGAATGCTGATCAAATGAAAACACACTGAAGTGAGAATCCAGTACGAAGACAAGCAAAGAGGCTTCCGAGATCATCGCCAGAGAAAGCTGAAGAGCTTGTCAAAACTGGTAACGGAACTGCCCAGCGGACAGAGTCCTCTGAGGCAATTGATAGATCAGACAGTGAACTGTGCTGTTACTGCAATAACTTTCGGAATTCCGGGTCTTGAATAAATGAAGGGTAATGTGAAAAAATCTAATAGATAGAGATAAAAAGCCATTTCGATTCGAAAGCAGATAGTTGCATAAGAGCATTTACACAATTCATTTCACGTCGTGATAACTCTAAAACCTTCCGACAAACCACTTGTGAACTGAAGCAGATCGTAACATATCTGAGTTTTTACAAAAAGGGAAAACTCAAATCAGCAGTATGAAATTAAATTGAGTTCCATTGTTGAACGTCGTCTAACAACCATTGAGGAATGATTATTCACTACCGTTCGTTTATTAATCGATATATAATTCAACAATTTTCATAATTTCGATTTGATTCTCTAATTTTTTTTTTATCGAGTCATATAGTTGTAAGAGAAAGAGATACAGAATGGAAAAATGTGAAGTAAGATGTTATAGTAAAAAAAATATGTGTTGAAAATGAATACTCTAGATTTTTTGTGAGGTTATTCACAATTGGAAGTGAACTTCCATAGACCCAATTATATTGGTGAATCGAAATCAGAGCCAATCAACATGATAGATACACTTGAAGAAGATTAGCCTACTGTCAAGAAGAGGGGGAATCTCATTTTGAGCACCTTATTTGAACTAGGTTCAATTCAAATTACTGGTGCTTTTGTCCTTATTATTGGAAACCAGACGCTTTTTTCTGGAAGTGTTCAACTTATTTTGGTGAATTCCAATGCATTTTGTCTCAAAACCTATTGAATTCGAGGTAATTATAATACATATCAAAATTTTTGAAATTCCACTGACCAGGTTAGTTGAACATTAACGTGAATTCTCATGAAAAAAAAATTGCGTCATCACGACGCGATGGCTCACAGCCATAGTTATTTATAATAAAAGACAAACTAATTTTAAATTATATATTTATTTATAAATTCCTTCCATTTTGTTTTCAACAGTCCCCTCGCAGGTAGCTATAGATGCCTTCGTGGTGACGTTGGTTCTTGCCGTGGAATACAGGGTCTGCTGTGCGAAACCACAAATATGCGACTGGTTTCTGTTTGTTGACTACGTTGATATGACTTCTTCATTGTACTGATGGGGCCGAAAGCCCGAAACACGTGTTTACGGTTAACACTTTCCTTTGAGGACTATGCCTATCAAATTTCTTCCATTTTATATATATCTTCCATTATATATATATATATATATATATATATATATATATATATATATATATATATATATATATATATATAAAACGGGAAACGAATTAACGGGAAGCCGGCAGAGCCACAATCATAAGCTAGATGTATAAACACAAAGAGAAATACAAATTACACGCGAACGAAGTCGCAGGTATGTATATATATATATATATATATATATATATATATATATAGATTCGTCCTCCCATCCTTGTGACATCCAAATACAAAAATTTCACCCACATTGTGACATCCTGCGACGTTGTGTCATCCAAATTTGGATGTCACAACGTTTTCTATGTTTTAAGTCCATTGGGCGATGCAGGGGGTTCCTATTTTGAAAGGATGTCACAAAGTATGGAATCTATGATAGAAGAAGTTCACATACATCCTCGGATGTTGTATATTTGTATACACTGAGAACGTATTTCTAGTGAACATATACTACTCTGTGACATCCTGCAGGTATACAGTGAAATCAGTCCGTGATGAGTTGTGACATCCAACAATTGGCAACGCCTGAAAAACATATCTTGGAATATTCTATTTTTAGAATATGTATATTGTTATTTTTCTCCACTGTCAGTGCATTGTGTGACTTCCAGGAAGCCATAGAGTGTCGTGAAAATACGGAGTTTTGCAAAGAGGTAAGGTAAATATATTTTTATGAATTATTTGAGATGTCTTTGAGTCGAGTGGTTTTGGAACTATTAGAAAAAATAGATGATAAAACTTCCGACCATGATATGACAAAAACTTATATTTCTCAAACTGTTGATTTTACTTTGTGAATTCGTATGGAAAGGAAGGATTTGTCAATCCAGTCCGGAGGCCAAAGATTAAACATCAGAGAACATGCAGTTACCATGTTTCAGATGCAAAGGTTTTTTCCTACGTACTTATCTTCATAGACATTTGAAAGTATGTCACGAAAAGATTAGCAAGGAAGATTCTGAGCATGCACAAGCAGATGGATTGCTGCTTCTTTATATGTCGGAATCAGGCGAAAATCTATTCAAAGATTTAAAAAGAAATGTGTTTCCTTATATGGTTTCTGACAAAATCACGAGAACTGTTATGAATGACTGTTTAATTAAATATTATGGTCAAAGGTATTAAAGTTGCCACAAGGAAAAACATTTAACAAAACACGGTTTCCCAACGCATGCGAGAGTTAGCAAGATTTTTATTGATTTTGCAGGACAAACCCCTGAAACAAAATCAACTGTCAGATTATTTGAGGCCAATTCATTTTGATGACTTAGTAAATGCCACCAACGAAATGTCTGGTTATGATCCATATTTAGATACATTCAAAAGTCCTTCACTGGCTCTAAGATGGGCGACTGTCCTGAAACAGCTGTGTGATATAGCTATGTTCATATCCTCAAAGAAAAATGAGATCGCCCAAAATGAAGAATTTGCAACATTGAAACAAATGATAGATACTCAGTTTCGATTTTATGTTTCAACCAACGCGAATAAGGATTTATCTTGAAAAAATTGAAAAAGGGAAGTATGTTACCTTTGACAGAAGATGTTATTAAGATCAGTAAATTCATTGCCAAAGAGGAGCAGAAGTGTGCTGAGGAATTGAAATGTGATCCAAGAGATATATCGAAATTGCGCTATTTAACTGAGCTTTTACTAGCTCATGTCATTCTTCTTAATAGAAAGCGTTCAGGGGAGGCTTAAATAATCACAATAAATGATTATCTGAGAAAGGAGGAAGACATGACAGTCCAAGATATTTATGAATCGCTTACAGTAACTGAAAAAGTGTTAGTGGAGAATATTAAAAGATTCACTATTCGTGGAAAGAAAGGTAGAGCTGTTCCTGTTATATTCACCAAGGAGATGCAAAGAAATACTGAAGTGCTGTTAGAATCCAGAAAATTAATTGCATCTTCAAATCCCTACCTATTTGCTAACCCAAGCACTGAAAATAGTTTTTTTTGTGGTCCAATAAAGTATTGAAAAAAATGGCTATGGCCTGTAATATTGAAAATATTGAGGCTATAACTGCTGAGAAAACACATAGCCACCATTGCACAATTAATTTCTATGGGGGACAACGACTTAAAACAGTTATTAAACCATTTGGGTCATGAAAAAGCAACTCATTTGAATTTTTATGGAAAGACTAATGATAAACTTCAAATTGCTAGGGTATCCAAGCTTCTATTATTAATGGAGAACAAGTCAGTAAGAGAATACCGTGGTAAATATTTAGAAGAAATTGATCTTGATATTCCGGAATTTCTGAGCGCAAAAGACCACCCATCTTGTAGCGAAAAGAAAGTAGAGAACATATCAAAGAGTACAAAATCAAATGTAAATAGTGGCATGGAAGAAGAACCTGTCGACGAAGAAAGTGACGATATCTTGCAGGTAAAAAAATATATTAAAAATAAATCACTAATTTACAAGATCTTTCAGCTTTCAGGAAATTCCAAAAATAAAGGAAAGAAAAAGGCCAAGAATGAAAAGACAAAACACAAGGAACTATATGGTTATATTGATCAAGAAAATGAGGAAAACAAGGGACCATGTGTTTCTATCGATAAAAGAGAAGTAAGGCAGAATATAAAGAAACTATGATTGGGATATTAATTTGTTTCAAATATTCTCCATCAATTTTACTGTATAAAATCCAATTTCATTGGGGGTCTTGCACTTTTGATTTTGAAGTACATTTTACATGATCAATTAGCTTGGAAGGGTTCAACACAATATATTTTCCTAATGTCGGTGAAGTTTAGTCACACATCGAATATCGAAAGAACCGATGAGTGGTTGAGGGCCATGTAAAATATTAAAACTATAATAGTTTCCAATTACAATTTCATATTTTTTTGCAGATTAAAAAAACTCGTCTGGTGATTCCTTGGACAAGTGTTCAGGAAAAAATTGCAGGAATATTTTTTCAAAAACATTTAGTTTCAAGAAAACCCCCCAGGAAACATGAGTGCAAGCAATTGAAAGATAGTCATCCAGATGTGTTCGCGAATAAAACGTGGGCTCAAATAAATTTGTTTATTGTGAATAAATACAATAAACAATAAATATATTTCATTGACGTTTGTTTTTCATTTCAATTGTACAGATTATTTTGTGACATTTCTAAAAACCAATGGAAACTTTCAATTCAAATCATTCGTACATGAATGATTTGAATAGGAAGTTCTGACCAATCAAAACATTATCATAGTGGGAATATTCTACCTAGAAAATTGCCGCGGACGTAATTTGAGGTATTTTGTTTTTATTGTCTAACAACGTACATTTCTAATTTGACGTCTGTCATCAATTCGCATGTAAAGTGAGAAATGAATCAAAACTGGTTCAGTGCATTGTATCACTGTGCGAGGAAATGTGTTTATGATCGTAACATAATTAAATAATCTAGTGAATACCACACAAGAGTTCGATAAAGTATCTCGAGCCCGTTGTGCTCTCAATTCAATTCAGTTTATTTCCTTCAAATGACAAATTTGTATAGGAATTATCAAAAAAATACTTAATGCTAGGGATACAATGACAAACGTATAAGACACAATGTAAAATGAAAATATACCTAAGAGATACAAGGAAATAAAATACAGTTCATTCTGTGAGTTCACAGTGGATCATATAAAAACTCATCAAGTGTATAAAAACATTTATCAAGGAGAAAAGACTTCGGACTTTTTTTCTTGATAACATTCTTCTTTGCCTCATTCATCAATGTGAGTTCTCAATTAAGACTGGAATAGGAAATGAAATAACTATCTGAATGAAAATGCAAATTTTCACTTTCAGATTTTTTCTTCTATGTTAGGGTCTTTTCTCAGTATCTATCAGAATATTCGTTAGATATTATAAAAATAACTTCATTAGTGTCGTGGATTTTCCAATTTTCTGAAAAATCCTTCTATTCAATTGAGAATATTTCCCTTTTCAACATGAATACCCCCAAGAGGTTATCTTGAACGAAGGAAGATAGCGACTAAAGTTTATCTCTCAGTAGCAGATGATTCCACATCTGATTTTATGAACATCCTGCTCATAATTTCTAACAAATCAATCTTTTTGATTCAAATATTTATATCTTTTTAATTCATAAATATTAAAATTTTGCTATTTTATATCCTAACCAAATCCCAATGGTTATATCAATAAATTATTTAAATTTATATATTTATTTAATATTTTATATTTCCATTGGATTAGTATCAAGGGTTGATTTAGTTATTGATCATGAGTTCTCACCATTTTTCACTCACTCATTCATGTTCATTTTACGTTTCTAATGATATAAAATTTGGATATTCTGATGTACTTCAAATCAATGAAGACGACGAGAGCAATGTACAACCAACTCTCCAATTCGTCTATTTATGTCAAAAAAATGCGACTCATGGAAACAAACAATGACTGAATTAATACCAATTTCAAAACATCCAGAGTGAAGAGCTCTGGGAAACAAGAAATATAGTTTTTTCTACTACTAGTTCTAAAATACACCATTATGTATTATATCTTCGACCTGGGAAATCGTTTCTTTTCCCACTTTTGAATAATAAAAACAAATGAGAGTCTACAAGTTGATTTCGGAACGAACCACATTTTCATCTCATTTGAAATGTTATTCCCATGAGAGCTATAAGTGACATTCATACTTATTAACATTTGAATGGGGATTAGCGCAGTTGGTTAGTGTTTGAAGTTGTGATCGAAGGATCCCAGGTTCGATCCCTGGCCGTCGCGTGTGAAGTGAGCTTCGTCGGTAAAAAGGATACAAGATCAAAATGCAGTATCTCTAGTACAGTTGCGCAGTATCCATCGGAAGAACTGCAAGCTCCGTGGAAAATCTTGCGGAAGCAAACCTTGGACGCGCTGGATATGATATGGGTATGGCATGTTTTCGTGTAAAACCCTCCAGGTAGTTGAATGAGAAACATCACAATCCCGTGCTATTTGTCGAGTACTCATACCAGGATTTTCCTCGATAATTTTCAAAATCTCTTCATCTCTCACTGGGTCTGAAATCTGACGTATTACCGAAGGTACTGATGGGAATTTATAAAAGTTTTATAGTTGGGAAGCCGGCGATTAGAAAATCTTAGCGCGTACAACCTCTGAGTTTTAAGTCCGTTATCATTAGCCATACCATAAACAAAATATATGTCAGCCAAATGTTCAGATGAATATGGTTCATTTTCCATTTTGATGTTAAACAAATACACGATGAGATATCCACCAACTTTCAAATAATGTGAAAATGCTTCAAAACCTAAACGTCAAAATGAAAATATTAGTCAAAGCCCACTAACTCTTTTTCATTGTTTCGTTGAGAAATTTAATCAACCCAAATACAAAAAAAAAAGATTAAAATTAAACAACGAATTCATTTCATCTGTTAGAATCCACCAGCGGCGCACTACAAAAAATTTCATGAGGTGAAAAACTTGATCGACCCCTGAAAAAATATCTACCTGTAGATTCTTACAATCACTAGGCATACTGGATGATGTAAATCCTAAAACGTAACATATATTTCGAATTTGATCTCAATATCGCAGAAACTGAAAGATTTATGAAGACAAAAACTATAAACTTTAATGCTCTGTAGATCGGTAACAATGCGTTTGCGGACACATGTTTATGGAAAACAAAGTCTAACTTTGACCTGGAAAATATGCATCCGAAATTTTTATACTGAATTTTGAAACACCCTATATAGATAATGATGTGCTAGTAGTGGATGAAGTATATATATATATATATATATATATATATATATATATATATATACACTGCATTTTTTAATGGTCCCCTCCTGTTAACTTTTCAATGGTTTGACGTAAAACAATGAAAAAAGAAGACTCGCCTCGCTTCCTTCATTCCCTCGATGAATGCTCCTCGGAAACTACTAGAACTAGACTGAAAAAAAAATCGGAACATTTGCGTGTTACTACTATTATTGCCTAGAAATGTGTTTTTTCAACCCCAAGTTGACTATTTTATTTGAATCGTGGCAACATTCTAAGGATGTCACAATATGCTAATTTGTTTTGAGGATGCTTCTAAGTAGACTGTGTGTGATTGTATATTAGATATATACTGGATGTCACAAAGAAATCCTCCTTATAGCACCCCTCTCTTCCCCGTGGATGTCATAACGTCAATATTTTTACCGGATGTAACAAGCTACGCTGGACTAGTATATATATATATATATATATATATATGTATATATTTATATATATATATATATATATTCTTCTTGTGTTCTTGAACCATATATATTATATTTCTGTAGTTTTCTTGGGTTTTGGTTCATTTGTGGGAATGAAACGTGGAGGCAAATTTGATATTATTTCATATTGCAATTTTTTTTATATGAAGAGATTATAACGTTTCGCTTAAGTATTTGAGCTTTATCAGATATTGTATCTAAAAAGAGTAAAAGGTGTTAGATCGTTTTTCCTTGTGAAAAAAGATTATGTGCTATTATCAACCGAATTTGTGCTGACAAGTAATAACACATAATCTTTTTTTACAAGGAAAAACGACCTCTTACCCTTTTCAGATACAATATCTAATGAAGCTTGAGTACTTGAGAGAAACGTTATAATCTCTATATATATAAAAAAAAATTGCAATATGAAAATACCAAATTTGCATCCACGTTCTATTGCCACAAATGAACCAAAACCCAAGAAAACTACAGAAATATATATATATATATATATATATATATATATATATATATATATATATATATATATATATATGTGTTTGTATTTTGATTAGTTAGGGACACATTTTGTATATCGACGTATATAGGTTAATTCGATCATATATATGTTGGGGTTCCCATTGATATCCGAAAAATGAAAATATGTACAGCCGTTCTGATTCTAAAGCAGTTTTGGGAAAAACAGTATACTTCCAGGACATTCGATTGGATTAGGAATCAGTGGAGTAATTATCTGAAGTATGTAGGTTATTTCTGTTATATATCACTTAGTGAATTCGGGGGTTATTAAATAATAAAAATGTTTGAATTCGTTTTGATTTGACAAATGTTTTTGGAAGAACGGTATACTTCCAGGACATTTCCATTGATACAAATCGGTAAAGTAATTCACCCATGTATATATGACATTTCAGTCATATATCAATTAGATTATCCTTATGTTTTTGAAAATTGAAGATATATGAGATCATTTTCATTTAACAAATAATATTGATGAAAATAGTATACTTCCAGGACACTTTGATTGACACAAATCGGTAAAGTAATCCAAGTATGTATCTATTCATGTTTTTTTGGTCATAGGTATGCCACTTGAAGTTTCCGAGAATATTGAAAAAAGGGAAAATTATGAATTCGTTACAAATCTATTCAATTGAGATTACCAAAGTGATTTTTCTTGGTCACTGGAAGTTTTCATTAGGTATTGAAAACATTTAAAAGTGAGTTTTGATTTCACAAGGTTGAGGAAAACAATATAACCAAACAAAAATATATGATTCCGGGGTATGTAACAACTGAAAAGAGGGAAATACTGCTTGAATATTTCAACAACGTAGGTACCTCTGCTATATGAGTAAATACAATTTTAATTCTTAGATAATTTTAACTGTGTTCATGTTACCAGGAATAAACATAAATGAGATGCTTTTAAAAAACAAGCTTTTATTCAAATGCACTCAAAAGAAAAAAATTATTTCTTCAGATGTGTGACGTTTGTTATTGTAGATCAAAGGAGTCTGTGATGCTTGAAAATGAGCTATTCAAATAATGAAAGTTATCCTGATCCAAACAGTAATCCAATGTTCGTGGGGGCATTAGCCAGGCAAGTAGTTGTTTTCTGATGGATCTTCGATCCACAATATACCTATTCTATAGGTTTATTGCAATGAGCATTCCTCTTTGAATCGGCTTACTTTTCATTATTTGTATAGCTCATTGTCAAGTATTAAAGATTTCTTTAATATATAGTCCCGGTCTCTAGAATCGTGAACTTTGGGTATTGCTTGCTTGAAAGGCTGAAATTGAGATGGCGTTGACAGTTGTTTTTTTCCAGTCTGTCCGCGTTATGTGGAAATTTGTTTGAAACATTCGGATTAGCAGACATTAGTCATTGTCTGCATTGACCTACCCTATACCATAAGACGGAAATAATAGTAAGTGACTCATTCTCAACTTTAGGGTGCCCAAGAGAGGCGAAGGAAGAGGGAAGGACATTCCAGTGGCGGAAATAATAAATGCAATGCACCAATAACTCAATAATCCCGCAAGCACAACTATGCAGTGACTGACGTCACTGACTCTTAATAACGTATCATGGTATATTCAATAATTTCAATTATTCGTTTTTTTATCTTATTATTTACAGGTTGTTATACCATTGAATTTAGTTTTATTGAAAAAATACGGTTTTGAAACAAATTGAAATCGTTTTTCAATGTTTAATTGTTATAAAAAATGTGTCAAATAATAATATTGTGGCGAATGGTATACATCCAGGACATACAAGTTGTGTAGGAGGGTATTCACACTTATACCATTCCATCAAAATTTCAATATGCCTCGGCAATCAGTTTTAAAAACTGAGAATATCGAACAAGAAGTAAAACTGCTAAATGAATTAATTGGTATAGTTAGGTCCATAACGGTACTTTCAAAAGTGGGTAAATAACTTGAGGGGTATATGATATATGATGACTGGTATTGCAGTATTTTCAATGCTTTCTACCTCGCTACCTATGAGGGTTTCGCAGAATCTGACAAGAGAGCTATGAATAATGAGAATGTAGTTATATACTCAATTTACGGAAAATAGACATAAAGCCGTCAATTGAAAAGAAGGTAAGAAATATTGGTGGTTTTTGAAGTATTTCAACAGAGTAGATTGTACTTATGATGTGTCAATGGCAGTTATTAAATAATTGTTACTGTTATATATTTGATGTTAGCATATGAAAGCTAGTCAGATATTTAATTTCATAATTATATTTATATATTCATTATGATTTTCGTAAATACTGAACATTTATATACGGCTTCAAAATGGTGAATGAGTTTTGTGATTATGATTCAATTCCGTTGAAAATTTGGAGATGAATTTGTTGTTGAAACTCGATAATTAGAAATGACAAATTTCATACATGACTAAGAAGAATCGAATGAAAATTAATGAAAATGCTTTTATTGAAATGCATTAAAACGAAAGAATACTTATTTTGAGTTCCAAACTAAAGATTCTGCAAGTTTTTGAATCTGCTACTTAAAGCTACCTACGTGATATATTTAATTATTTCTTTTACCTTTTGAATGCATTTTAATGGAAGCTTACCTTTAGAAAATATTGAATTAATTTTTATTCATATCTAAACCATTTAGCGAAAAATGTTCAACAACATTTTGTTTGAACTCTCATAAACTCGAAACTTATGAGACACGTTATCTGGTATGTATACTTATCAGTTTCTGAAAAAATACTCACAGATCGTATACATATTGGAAAAACGAACGTGTATAACTTCAAATTCCAAATAGCTTTTCGAAAAACTGAAAACACACTTTTGATTGAGAAACTTATAAAAATGCTTGGGCAGCTTCTGTAATTCCCAATAGTATGGAGTTACAGCTATATGAAATCATCATTAACTATGGATGAAAAAGAGAAAAACCTATTCATTATGGTACAGAAAATAACAATCTTGCAACTCATGCCAGATATATATTTGTAAATTGATTAGTTCTGGGACATTTTCTTGGGTTTAATGTATGATTCCGGTACAATTGTATAGTTCCAGATCAGTGAAGACGGTTATTTTATGTTACTGAATACACGGTACGAATACGAGAAAATGTAGCGTTATTGAGTGATAGATAGATAAATAGATATATAGATAGATTAGATGATAGATATTACCTGTTTTACCATTGTAATATTCTGTATATTTAATACCAATCTTTACAGTTTAGTCGTCCAAGACAAACTGTCTCTTCCCACTTCTGTGTATGGTACAATGTGTTATCTATCAAGATTCGCTGATGTCTCATTCATTAAGGTTTCAGTATACCCGCGATTATTTTGTTTCTGAACCGCAAGATGACGTATGCGCTGACGGTCTTAGATAAAAATGGCGGTCCTGTAGGAATACAAATTATTCACGGGAATCTATTCGTTGATATAGGTTTCTGTACAAAAACAAAACAGGAAGCGCTGTTGCCAAGTCAGGTATAGTATTTCTAATCCCAATTGGACCGACATAAAAAGTTTCGAGAAGGAATTCTCTTCCACACGACAGAACTTTTTTATGATTGTACCAGGAACGCTTTGAAAGTAAAAATACTGGTAGTTATACACATTTCCCATTTGCCGGGCAGTGCATATGAACACTCCTCGTAGTGCTCTTATTTTTATTGTCGTTCCAATTGGGATTAGAATAACTATACAATAATTTCAAAAGCGCTAGTCAGTCATAGGAGAAAATTAAATATTGTTTCCTAAATCCCGTTAATGACCGAATGCTGATATGTCTGCGATTTGTGATTACCCGAGGAAATTTTCGACATATTGGTTCGGAATACTTCGATTTGGGATAACCAGGACGATCCAAAATCATCCGTTTGGAATCAAAATATAGATGCTGTTACAAATTCGATTATCACTAAACAGATCTCAGAAACAGTTAAAAATACAGATGCAATCAAATTGGGGAGAAGTTACACAATTATTTGCTGAATAAAATGGAAACAAAATGTTTCGAATTGTAGTAGATTTTTTCCGAGCCAATCATTGCAGATAGGAATAATCGGAAAGTCATTGCCACTTTCAAAGACCTACAAAGTGATGACTAATCGGTGCATTCATATATATATATATATATATATATGAATTCTGAATGGAGCTTAGGATCTTTTTGTCGAACATAAAAAATTCAAGATGGTGTACGAGTTGTGATTTATTGTCCAATACTATTCAAAATTGTATTGGTATACAGGGACATCTAGACAGCGTCAGACTTCCTCATGGATCCAAGTGAATTTGAAAGATGGGGGCCACTTGGAATCAACATTTCATTACTCGCCATCCATAGAAGTCATCACAATTAATGAAAAATTGCTCTCATTTATTATACACCTAGGAGGTATACAATATTTGTTTGCCTATATATTGTTAACGGCACTGTATATATTACCACGATTGATTGATGATTTTTAGAGCCTTCACCAATTTCAATGGGATTGTCACCTACGGAGTGGAATACTCATTCCCCTGTGTTATGAGGCTTGGGGTTGTGACTACACATAATTATTTTGAGAATACTCTATGACTCTCAAAATGACAGAACATGAATCCAAAATGTATGTTCATTCGAACACTGTGATGAAATGATATGGTGACGTAGGGTCAATGAAATTGAAAGTTGTTTAAGTGGGGTTAGTGGCAAAAGTTTTTCTCGAATCTAATAATTTCCAGTACAAAAATGACTAATAATATGAAACCCTTTTATTAATAATTATAGTATCGTTAATTTCCCGAACCTCATAACACAGGGGAACAAATAGTCCACTCCGTAGGTGACAATCTCATTGAAATTGGTAAAGGCTCTGAAATCATCAATCAATCTCAGCAATATAGACAGTGGCGTAAACAATATATAGGCACAAATATTGATCACCTTCTAGGTGTTACGATAGATGAGGGCAATTTTTCATTGATTGTGATGACTCTTATGGATGGCGAGTAATGGAATGTTGATTGCAAGTGGCAGCCATCTTTAAAATTCACTTGGAGCTCTCGACACTGTCTAGGTGCGCTTATATCAAATAGTTTTTGATTATTCATCTTGATCCCCCGTTAGGCCTTATTTTCCGAAGGAACCTTATAAATTTTGGGACATTTCACTTACATTTTTGAATTCAAAAGAACACCTACCTACACTACACTGATACAAGTAATAGCTTATCTTATCTCTACTAATCACAAAATAATTTCACTTTGAAAAAGAAAACATTCTCAATTGGATTTTGAATAAAAATAATTTTCTGTGAATTGAAAAATCCACGATAAAAATTTAGTAATTTTTTGTGAATGTCTAACAGAAAACAACTAGTTCCCCGGCTATAGCCACGCTGGACATTGAACTACATCTGATAGATATTCTGGAAGGGCCCTAACTCAGAAGAAAAATCTGATATTGAAAATTTGCATTTTTTTTCAGATAGTTATTTGATTATCTATTCCAGTCTTAATTAGGATGAATACACATCTGATTTTATGAACATCCTTTTCATATTTTCAAACAAATCAATCTATCATACCCCATAACAGCTTTTAATGTCAGAAAAATCGAATTGTCCCTCCAAAAGAAATGTTTCTACATTTTTCCTGTTTTGAAAAGTGAGATTGCTTCTAGAAAATGTGTTTCCCATTCCTCCCGGTCTTCCTGTTGATCGTGGAAGCGTGAAATATATTTTCGTCGACAAAAATTTACTGAAGACCTAGTGAATGCGATGAATCCCTTGCGTCAATGTTACAAATGATTTCTGGTGAGTACTCTGTTTTAGAAAACATTCTTCTTTGCCTCATTCATTTATATGAGTTCCTAATTGAGACTGGAATAGAAAATCAAGTAACCGTCTGAATGAAAATGCAAATTTTCAATTTCGGACTTTTCTTCTGAGTTAGGGTCCTTTCAGAATATCCATCAGATGTAGTTCAATGTCCAGCGTGGCTATAGCCGGGGACGTAGTTGTTTCCTGTTAGACATTCACAAAAAATAACTTCATTTCTATCGTGGATTTTTCAATTCATAGAAAATTATTTTTATTCAATATTCAATTGGGAATGTTTCCCTTTTCAACATGAATACCCAACAAGAGGTTATCTTGAACAATGGAAGATGGTGACTAAAGTTCATCTTTCAGTCGCAGATGATTCCACATCTGATTTCATGAACATCCTGTTAATATTTTCAAATAAATCAGATTTTCACTATTTTGCACAAGTCTTCGTACACCCCCGTGAAAGTTGTAATGCAAAAAACCGGGAAATATTTCCTTGGTTTATAGTCTAAAGCAAGGGATGTCCTGGAACTAATTTAAACATATATGTATTTTTTTATGTCTTATATCAAGAGATATATTAACAGGACGGTTATGTACGTAGCGGCTAGCGGCGCAAGAATATTGTAACAGAACATAAATATTATATTAACACTAACGAGTGAAATATACGAATTATTATAATACGCTTTATTAGTGTTTTAGTTTTTTCAGTATATTCTAGCTTTTGTGATAATATCGATTTTGTTTTATCAAACAAATGTGCCCGTTACTGACTGAATTTTGATGATATGTTTGGTGTTTTTTTTATATTATTGTCAACTCGAGGGAAAAAAGCATTATTAGAAGTTGCAAGATAGATAAAATGAAATGAATAAAAAGTATTTTTTCTGATTCGAAGATTCTTCATAGGCGTATCATGAAGCTTACTTTGGGAAAGTAAAAGTATGAATTATACCTGGAAATCGACAATTATTGACGGGTTTCGGAGTTACAATCTATAATATAAAAAAGCTTGTCCTGACTGATTTGTCATCGCCGAGCTAAAAACGCAGAAGTGAGAAACGTGACATTTGAGAAACCATGTCAAGAAACATGGGGGATTTATTTTTCTTGACAAAAAATCACATTCAATCAATATAGAGTTTTTCTCGACTTATAACCTTCCACAATACAAACTTAAAAATTTTATAAAAGTGTACAAGGCAAACTTTTTTGTTCCTTGATTTTTTCTCAAATTTCTATTTGATTTCACTGGTTTGTCAGTTTGGGTCAAACCTTTCATTTGAAATTTCACCTACTTCCAATTATCCAATCGATTGGAGATTTGGCAGGCGTTCATATATGGCAATATGACATTTTTATAAGGAAAAACTAAGATGGTTTATGGTCCGATTCTATTTGAAATCAGTATCAAACAATTTAAGATGGCGGACGAGAGTTGCGATTTATGGTCCTATATTCTATTGAAAATTGATACCCATATGTAGAAGTTTTTGGGGTCAGATATTCTGATTTTTTGGTCAAAATACAAAAAAAACAATTTGGCGAGCCGGCTTCATGGAGCAATTCCATTCATAACTGGTATCTAGATGTTTCTAGGGTCAGAGATTATGGATTTTTCGTCAAAGTTAAACAATTCAAGATGGTGGACAAGTTTTTTTATTTATGCTTCGATTCCACTCAAAATTGATATCTGAGGGTTTTCGGAGAGAGAAATTATGAATTGTTAGTCAAAATTAAAAAATTCAAGATAGCGGACGAGTTTTGTGATATGGTCCGATTCTATCGAAAATTGGTATCTAGCGGTTATTTGAGTCGTAGTTTTGTGATTGGTCCGATTCCATTTGACATTGATATCTATGTATTTCTGGGGTCGAAGATTACGAATTCTTTGTCAAAGTTCAACTATTCAAAATGGCTGTCGAGTTTTATGATTGATGGTCCGATTTTATCCAAAATTATTATATGGGGGTTTTAGCAGTCGGACATTATGCAATTTTTGTCGAAAATGAAAAACTCAAGATAATGTACAAGTTTCATGATTTATGGTCGATTCTATTAAAAATAATTATCTACGGGTTTTAGAGGTTGGGAATTATGAATTTTTTGGGAAAAATTGAAAAATTCAAGATGGTGGATGAGCTCAATGATTATTCTTTGATTATATTCAAAATAGGTATCTAAAGATTTTTGAGATCTTAGATAATGAATTTAAGGTCAAAATTGAAAAATTTAATATAGCGGGCAAGTTTTATGAATTATGGTCCTTTCACACAGACAGACGGGATATTTGGATCAATACTTAATTTTCTTCTATGACAGCGCATTCATGCAGAGGGTTGTTTCATATGGATTGGGAAGTTCTTTTTTATAAAAAACTATTTCCAGCACTAAATTTCCGGTGAGATTTCGGTAATTTTAATTTCTACAGGACGGCGACTTTTTTTCCAAAAACGTCAGTGCCTACGAGATCTTGTGGTTCAGAAACAAAATAATCGATGGTATACGGAAACCTTAATGAATAATACATCAGTGAATCTTGATCGATATCACATTGTACCATACACTGAAGTGGGAAGGGACAGTTAGTCACAGACCACTAAACAGTGAAGATCGGTATTGGATATACACGTAAAACCGAATGTTACAATGGTAAACCAGGTAATATCTATCCTCTATCTATCTAATCTATCTATATATCTATCTATCTATAAATTACGCTACATTTCCTTGTAATCGTACCGCGTATTCGTTAGCATAAAAAACTGTCTACACTGATCTGGAACTATACAAGTGTCCTGGAATCATACATTAAACCCAAGGAAATGTCCCAGAACTAACCAATTTACAAATATATATCTGACATGTATTGCGAGATTGTTATTTTCTGTTCTATAATGAATGAGTATTTCTGTTTTTCACCGATAGTTGATGACGATTTCATATAGCTGTAACTCTATACTATTGGGATGATAGTAACTGTCCAAGCATTTTTACAATCATGTGTGAAAAAATGCTGCTCACAAGTAAAACGGTAAAAAAAAATAACTATTTCAATGGATTCTTGGAGTAATTCCACTTGTTGGTCTTGTATTCCAAATACTCACCATTGTCCCTCCGTATGTCAGTTTATCAATCAGAAGTGTGTTTTCAGTTTTTCGAAAAACTATTTGGAAATTAAAATTATACACGTTCGTTTTTCAAATATGTATACAATCTTTACCAAAAACTGATTAGTATACATACCAGATAACGTTTTCCATGAATATCGAGTTTATGAGTGTTCAAATCAGAATGAAGTATACTATTTTTCGCTTAACGGTTCAGATATAAATAAAAATTATTGAACATTTTCTAAAGGTAGGTTTTCATTAAAATGCATTTGAAAGATAAAAGACCATCAGAACCTACGACATCTTGCGGTTCAGAAACGAAATAATCGCGGGTATACTGGAACCATAATGAACGAGACATCAGCGAATATTAATAGATATCACATTGTAACATACCCTCGAGCGGGAAGACAGTTAGTCTCAGATGACTGAACGGTAAAGATCGGTAATGAATATATACGTAAAGCAAAATATTACGAAGGTTAAACAGATAATGAAATAATAATAATAATAATAAAGCGGCTTTATTCATCATTTCAAATTTTACATATAACAAAGGAAAAATTCAACAGTATTTATTAATAGAGAGAAGGTGAACGATGAAAAGGCGTAGTGTCAGCTATAGCTGTTTTTCAACTCAACCACAAAAAAGATAAAAAAACAAAAACAAAATAATTTAAACAAAAAGAAAAGTATCATATATCTATCTAATCTATCTAATATATCTATCTATATACAAATTACGCTACATTTTCTCGTACTGGTACCGCGTATTCAGTAACATAAAAAACAGTCTACACTGATCTGGAACTATACAATTGTCCCGGAATGATACATTAAACCCATGAAAATGTCCCAGAACTAACCAATTTACAAATATATATCTGGCATGTATTGCGAGATTGTTATTTTCTGTTCTATAATGAATAAGTATTTTCTCTTTTTCACCGATAGTTAATGATGATTTCATATAGCTGTAACTCTATACTATTGGGATGACATTTTTAGAACCATGTGTGAAAAAATGCTATTTCACAAGTGAAACGGTAAGCACGTTATTTACTCAACTATTTCAATGGATTCTTGGAGCAATTCCACTTGTTGGTCTTGTATTTCAAATACTCTTCATTGTCTCTCCGTATGTCAGTTTATCAATCAGAAGTGTGTTTTCAGTTTTTCGAAAAACTAGTTGGAAATTAAAATTATACACGTTTGTTTTTGCAATATGTATACAATCTGTGAATATACGTACCAGATAACGTTTCCAATAAATATCGAGTTTCTGACTGTTCAAATCAAAATAAAGTATACTATTTTTCGCTCAATGGTTCAGATATGAATAAAAATCAATTCAAAATTTTCAAAAGGTGAGCCTTCATTAAAATGCATTGAATAGGAACAAAATATTTAATTTCTGCAGGACGGCCATTTGTATCCAAGACCGTCAACGCCTTGCGGTTCAAAAACAGAATAATTGCGGGTATACTGAAACCATAATGAATGAGACTTCAGTGAATCTTGATAGATATCACATTGTACCCTCAAATGAAGTGGAAAGAGACAGTTTGTCTTGGACGATTGAAAAGTAAAGATCGGTATCGAATATATACTTGAAACATAGATTATTACAATGGCAACACAATTAATATCTATCATCCATATATCTACCAAATACGCTACATTTTCTGGTACCGTACCGCGTATTCACTAATATAAAAATCTCTCTACACTGATCTGGACCTATACAATTGTCCTGGAATCATACATTAAACCCAAGAAAATGTCCCAGAACTAATCAATTTACAAATATATCTGGTATATGTTGCAAGATTGTTATTTTCTGTTCTATAATGAATATATATATATATATTTTTGCCACCGATTGTAAATGATGATTTCATGTAGCTATAACTCTATACTATTGAGATGCGACTAGCTGTCCAAGCATTTTCAAAAGAATGTGTGAAAAAATGCTACCTTACAGCTAAAACGGTAAAAACGTTATTTACTAAACAATTGCAATGAACTCCTGGAGCAATTTCACTTGTTGGTCTTGTATTGCAAATACTCACCATACCTTCGTATACAGTATACATAGCAGATAACGTTTCCCATAAGTATCAAGTTTATGAGTGTTCAAATCAAAATGAAGTACATTATTTTTCGCTAAATAGTTTAGATATGAATAAAAATGAATTCAACATTTTCATAATGTTAGCTTTCATTAAAATGCATTAAATAGGAACAAAATATTTAATTTCTACAGGACGGCCATTTGTATCCAAGAGCATCAATGCCTTGCGGTTCAGAAACAGAATAATGGCGGATATTCTGAAACCTTAATGAATGAGACTTCAGTAAATCTTGATAGATATCACATTGTACCATCAAATGAAGTGGAAAGAGACAGTTTGTCTTGGACGATTGAACAGTAAAGATCGGTATTGAATATATACGTAAAACATAGATTATTACAATGGCAAAACAATTAATATCTATCATCTATATATCTACCAAATACGCTACATTTTCTGGTACCGTACCGCGTATTCACTAACATAAAAATCTGTCTACACTGATCTGGAACTATACAATTGTCCTGGAATCATACATTAAACCCAAGAAAATGTCCCAGAACTAATCAATTTACAAATATATATCTGGTATGTGTTGCGACATTGTTATTTTCTTTTCTATAATGAATAAGTATTTCTCTTTTTCACCGATTGTGAATGATGATTCCATATAGCTGTAGCTCTATACTATTGTGATGACAGTAGCTGTCCAAGCATTTTTAAAACCATCTGTGAAAAAATGCTACCTCACAAGTGAAATGGTAGAATAGTTATTTCATCAACTAGTTCATATGGTGGCGATTAATGATCGAGATATTTTGACGCGAGAGCGAATCAAGCGCGTTAATGTTAGAGATTATTAATCGCCGTTTCAATATACGAGTTTATTACAAATTTTATTCATCGACATTTGAATAATATTCAAATTCGAGTATGTTTATTTGCTTATAACACAATTATACATTGATGGACCAAATCGACCATTTATAGATTATTAATGGTCGATTTTGGTTAAGTATCATGTTTATGAGTGTTCAAATCAAAATGAAAAGAGGTACCGATACGGTTGACGTAGTGGATCATTAACGATTCGATTTGTGTAGTTAATCAAACTAGTACATCAGTTGATCATCCAGGTCGCTGGAAAACGCTAGTATACTAACTATCAATAATCGAAATTTCACATAATGTGGTACCTGATTCAATAGGTGCGTACCCTCATACCAGTTACCCTGGTCATCTTAGCATAGATCCACGTTGAATTACTCATCAAGTTCAGGGCCGTACTTGGATAAATTCGTTTCCAAATGAAAAAGAAACGTATTAAACTATCAAAATGATGAACTACATAGAAACGGTTTCTGAGTACAGGAACCTGATACAAAACAGTCAACCCACCACAACAGTCAACCAAAACAAACAAACCAGAACCTACTCATCAGCAGTAAGCTGCTATCAGTTCCCAACCAAGGAACAAGCCATTATATTTACCGCAATCGAGGGATTACCACTACAAGATTATATATTTGCACTTGGATCAAAAATAGGACCACATAATATATCATTCTCGTCGAGAATATCAAATAACAGAGTATGCATATATCTAACAGATAAAGGAAAAGTCGACGTTTTCATGTCAGACCACGGCTCGATTACCTTGAATGATCAACTCATTTCAGCACGTCGTCTCACAACCCCGGCTCAACGACTTGTTATGTCGAACGTGAGCCCCACCATCCCTCATCAAGTAATTGGAAATGAGCTCACAACACTAGGGCTAAAATTGGTGTCACCTATTTCCTTTTTGAAAATCAATGTTTCGAACCCAGAATACAACCATATCCTAAGCTAGATATCCAAATAAGAATATCCATGGATCTACTGTGTTGCTTATTTTAAACAAATTTAAAGCTACAGGCAGTGTAGAAAATCGTTACAAAATTCCACATAGTAAGCCCGTCACTAATGAGGAAGGTACCTTTAATGTTTTGTTATCGGTCACAGAAAATCCACGGATGGCACTATCGGAGAGGCAGGAACAAACCATAAGAATAATTTTGAAGAATTATAAATTTCGTGTATACAAACCAAAATTCATCCACACCTTACTCGATAGAGATTTTGATGCACGCTTAGATTTTTCATTTTGATTCCAAGGCATGATTGAAGAATGCCAACATTCTCCTACAAACATTTCATTTACTGATGAGGCGACTTTTATATCAAACGGTATTGTCAGTTCCCAGAATTGTAGATGGTGGGCTGATAAGAACCCAAATTGGAAGATAGAGGCAAAAAGTCAATTTTCTTTCAAAACTAATGTTTGGTGCGGCATATTAGATACACAGATCGTTGGGCCTTACTTTTTTAGGGGCAACCTTAATTCACGAAATTATTTAGTGTTTTTAAATAATGTGTTTTTTGATTTCTCACATGGATTACCGCTGCAAAGAAGGAATTATATTTTTTTCCAACAAGACGGAGCGTCAGTACATAGTACCCTTAAAGTCAGAGCGTGGCTTAACGAACACTTTCCTCATAAATGGATAGGACGATATTCAGAAAACCCATGGCCTGCAAGATCCCCAGATTTGACGCCCTTGGATTTTTTTATGGGGGTTCCTTGAAAGTAGGGTTTATAAACATCGGCCATTTCGTAATATCGACCATTTAGAAGAAGTAATACGACAATGTATCAATAACATTACACCACAAATGCTGCGAAATGTGTCCAGAGAAATGAAATCCCGAACAACTACATGTATTAAACGTCAAGGTAGACACGTCGAGTAATGGACATTTACAAACTTTCGAGTATGCATTGAATTGTTTGGTTTATAATTATTTCAGCTTCTAATTTTATTATAAAATGTAATTATGTAAAAAATTGAACAAATTTTTCATTCTAATAAAAAATTCATATTAAAATTCTGTAGATACATGGTTCTTTGTCAATAATAAACAGTATCGGGATTATAATGTCCTGAAGATATTTCTGTGACCTCTTATGAAGTAGCTGAACACATGGCAAATCCACAGATTTAAAATGTTCTTCGAATAAAATAGAAGTAGCTGGTGAATCTTTACAAAATATTATTCAATATATCACTCTTGGGCTTAACTGATGAGTTTCTTTGTCAGAAATGTATTTTTCCAAATTGAATTTTTTTTTATGTTAAAAATAGATTTTTATTTTTTCAGCTCCGATTTTTTTCCAAACTTGTATATAGCTATAAAATGTCGTTCTTAACAACTTTTCCAAATAACATTTTTCAATATTTTCCCAAATAAGTGTGTTTTGAGACACAATTTTTTAATTTTCTAAATTTCCCGCCAACCGTCGCCAAGTGTACATTCAACCCCCAGATCACTTAACAATTCCCACTTCCATTCTCATAAATAATGATAATACGACATACCGAATATTCCTCTCGCAAGACAGTATATCATGTTTCAATTGTAAACAACCGGGTCATATAGCCTCTCATTGTTCTGCCCCCACAAATACTACCAACGACTCAACTCGAACTGCCTCCATAGAAAATGAAACTTCCCCTTCAACAGACGGAAACCCAATCCAAGTCATTAACACTTCGAATGTGGAACCAAAGGAAACTCCATTTGTGGCCAATCCTCCTCTGGAAGAACCCGTGATCCAAGTCTCGATGAAAAGAAACGTTGGTGATATCCTTACCCCCCCAATCGATTCAACCAAAAATCCTCCGCTCCAGGATATAGGTAAATTTCGAATACCCGAAAGTAGGAAAGCGAAGAAGATAAAACATTCAACAAACCTCTTGGATAAAAACGACACGAGCTGCGCAGAAATGCTCCTACCAGCGAAAGAATTCATAGAAAGCCATACATCAGAATTTCCCCTAGGTTACGAACAGATAGTAGACCTGTTCGATAATATATATGGATCCCCGGACCCCATCAATGTAGCACTAAACTACACTCCAGATTTAAACGCACTATGCGAAATGCTACGACAGGTATACCCTATGTTCAAAGAGCGGAGTATTAAAGCGAGATGTACAAAATTTCAGAAAAAAATCCTGAAACATCTAGAAATACAGACATCAGAACATGAGAGTGATTCCTCTCAAGAAATGTTCTAACCCCCACTCAACTTTCCCCCATCCTCTTCCATATATCCGAACTCCAATCAATTATACAATGGAATATACATGGTTTCTATCCTCACTATGAAATGCTCAAGATACTCACGAAGGAACACAACCCATCCATAATCAACTTACAAAAAACTAACTTCCGCTCTACCAAAGAAGCAGACCTCAGAAACTATGAAGGATTCTTCCGAAACAGGGACGACCCTGGAAGAGCTAGTGGAGGTGTAGCAATCTACGCGAAAACTGAATACGACCCTCAAGAAATACAATTGAACTCCATTCTAGAAGCAGTGGCAATATCTATAAAAGCTCCAACAGAAATAAACATCTGCAATCTGTATATTCCGTCAAATAAAGACTTTTCTGAACAAGACATCAGAAATCTGTTAGCCCAAGTCCCAGCACCACGTATATTAGTCGGTGACTTCAACAGCCACAGCTTAACATGGGGAGGAAAATACACAAACACTAGAGGCCGGAAAATTGTAAACATTATTGAACAAAACAACCTAGTATTGCTGAATGATGGCACATCCACAAGATTCAATGCATTCAACGGCGATACCTTGGCAATAGATCTGAGTATATGCTCCCCAACCCTGGCCACAACATTATCGTGGGAAGTCCTTCCTTTCCTTTACGGGAGTGACCACTTTCCAATTAAGATAATCAATACTGAAAAACTCACAGTGACTCAATACCCCTAGAGAAATGGAAGCTGAAAGAGGCCAACTGGCCAGCTTATCAAAGTATAATCGAGAATGAGTTGCAGTCAGTACATCTGGAAGAGGACATCAACCAAAAACTTGAAACTCTCACCCAAATAATACATTATGCTGCGTGTCAAGCCATAGGTAAAACAAAGCACATCACCAAGCACACTCCAGTCCCTTGGTGGAACAAAGATTGTCAAGTGGCCATTCAACTCAGCAAGAGAGCGTTCAATAAACTGAAGAGGAATAGAACAGAAGAAAATCTACTGATCTTCAAGAAACTCAGAGCCAAAGCTCGTTTTGTGATGAAAAAAAGCAGAAAACAATCGTGGACTGAATATGTCTCCAGCATAAACCCATCCACCCCCATAACGGAAGTATGGAAAAAAGTAAAGAGGATCTCGGGAAAAAATACATATAGGGAAATTAAAACGTTGGAATTCAATGGCAAACATGTTACTAATAGTGGAGATATAGCAGAACTACTCGCTACAACCTACGGAAACCACTCTGGCGACAGCAATTTTGATGCAGCATTTATCCAACTCAAACAACAGACAGAAGTTAACTTCATATCCGTAGACGATGACTCTGCACTCAACGCACCAATAAGTAACTACGAATTCCAAGAGACACTTAACGAATTGAAAAACTCCAGCCCAGGACCGGATAACATCCTAGTGATATTTCTTCAAAACCTTCCAGAAACAGGGAAACAGCTCTTGCTACAAATTTTCAACATTATATGGACTCAAAAGAAATTTCCCAAGGTTTGGTTAGAATCCACTGTTATACCCATATTGAAACCCCATAAAAGCAGATCAGACCCCACGTCGTACAGACCAATTGCCTTAACATGTTCGATGTGCAAACTTATGGAAAAGATTGTTAACCTTCGGCTCGTATGGTATCTGGAAACAAAAAAACTCTTAACCCCTGAGCAAAGCGGTTTCCGTAAACAAAGATCAACCCTGGACAACATAATAGATCTAGAATCCGAAATCCACGACGCCTTCGTTAATAAACAAAAATGCCTAGCAGTATTTTTTGATATCAAGAGGGCGTACGATACAGCATGGAGACACCGCATTTTCCAACAGCTAGTAGAATGGGGAATTCAAGGAAACATGCTCGCCTTCACTCAAAACTTCCTGGGAAACAGATGTTTCAAAGTACGAGTGGATGGATATCTGTCAAACGAAGTGATCCAACAAAACGGAACACCACAAGGATCGGTCATAAGCGTTACACTTTTCCTCGCAGCGATAAACCACATCCTCGATAATGTATCACTTCCAGTCAAAGGACGATTATATGCCGATGACTCAGTACTCCTTATTAAGGGAAAAAACACCCGATCAATGGCCTCTATCCTCCAAGCCCAGATGTCGCAACTCCAAACCTGGTTATCCAGCACCGGTTTCTCCTTTTCCACACAGAAAACCAAATGTATCTTGTTCTCGACTAAAAATGAAGCCAGTCTCCCTAAACTCAAACTAGACAGGGAAGAGCTCCAATTTGTGAATCAAATAGAATTCTTAGGAATGATCTTCGATTGCAAACTCAACTGGAAGGACCACATCAATAGACTTGTCATGTCCTCTCAAATGGACTGAATCTGCTGAAAACTCTCGCAAACAAAAGTGGGAGCTGACACTGTAATACTGCTTCGCCTTTACAGATCCCTGATAAGAACGAAAATAGACTATGGATCCTCTGCTTACAGTTCAGCGAACAAATCAGTGCTCAAATCTCTGGACTCGGTGCACCACTCCGCTATAAGAATAGCATTGGGAGCTTTCTGCACTAGCCCAGTAGAAAGCCTGCTCTGCGAGGCAGGAGAACCTAGTCTTTTCCATCGTCGTCAGTACCTGAGCCTCGCATATGCGTCCAAAATAGCCTCAAACCCTGAACACCCAACATTCCCTAACACGTTCTCCACGAGATACTCCACTCTTTACCAGAGGCAAAAACGATCTCCACCGGCCTTTTATGAGAGAATAAACAGATATACAGCTGAACATAATATCACATTCCCACGTTTCTTTCCAGCAACCATCCCAACGCTCCCTCCATGGACAATCAACTCCCCAGAGTGTGATACTTCTCTATCACACTTCAGAAAGGGTGACACCAACCCAATTATTTTCAAAACTCATCTCGAGAGTATCTTGAACAATTTTCCGATAGCCAAGCATATCTACACAGACGCGTCAAGAACAGACGACGGCACTGGTGCTGCCTTCATATGCAACAATATCACAAAAATGTTCCGACTCAGCGAATACTCCAGTAGTTTCACTGGTGAGCTATATGCAATTTACCAGGCCCTCTGCCACGTAGGACAAGAAAACATCCAGCAGTCGCTGATTATAACGGATTCCCTCAGTGCCATCTGTGCAATCCGTAGAATTTACTCCAGTCACCCCATAGTGAAGGCAATCAAAAGGCAGCTATCGATACTGGAGGTAACGGAAAAACACATAACTCTCATATGGGTACCATCTCACATCGGAATAACTGGTAACGAAGCTGCGGACCAGGCAGCAGCCAGGGCAGTATCAGATGTAGAAGCTAAAGAGGTCACCAGAACAGTAGTTTCAGACTTCAAACCCCACATCCATCACGCTATTACCAGATCCTGGGAAAACAAGTGGAGCGAATCAAACTCCAAACTTGCAGAAGTTAAACCAACAGTAAAACCTTGGACATACTCCCCAAAAGATAGAAGATCTCAGGTGATACTATCAAGGCTTAGAATTGGTCATACCAGAATTACCCACAGACACCTTCTTGCTCGAAATGATCCTCCTACTTGCGATGAATGCGGAACAGCCATCACTGTGAAACACATCCTTGCCGAGTGCACAAAGTACAACGGAGTAAGACAACGATGCAACCTTCCAATGGACCTCAAGAACATTTTGAAAGACAACCCCAGTGCAACCAAGAATGTAATAAGATTCCTCAAGGACACTGATCTGTACAGTGAAATATGATGTACTATGTTATAATTTATACTGCCTCTGTGAATTTATATCTAGCGTACCGCGCTAATAACCTTTCATGGTTGATGCGCAAATCTAAATAAAAAAAAAAAAAAAAATCAAAATGAAGTATACTATTTTTCGCTTAATGGTTTAGATAGGAATAAGAATGAATTCAACATCTCCAATAGGTAAGCTTTCATTAAAATGCATTTAAGAAGAAAAAAGTCTTTAATTTCTAGAGGACGGCCATTTGTATACAAGACCGTCAACGCCTTGAGGTTCAGAAACAGAATAATCGCAGGTATTCTGAAACCTTAATGAATGAGACTTCAGTGAATCTTGATAGATATCACATTGTACCATACACTGAAGTGGAAAAAGGCAGTTTGTTTCGGACGATTGAACAGAAAAGATCGGTATTGAATATACATGTGATACATAGATTATTACAATGGCAGAACAACTATATCATCTATATATCTACCAAATACGCTACATTTTCTGGTACCGTCCCAGAACTAATCAATTTACAAATATATATTCGGTATGTGTTGCGACATTGTTATTTTCTGTTCTATAATGAATAAGTATTTCTCTTTTTCACCGATTGAAAATGATGATTTCATATAGCTCTAACTCTATACTATTGAGATGACAGTAGCTGTCCAAGCATTTTTAGAAGCATGTGTGAAAAAATGCTACCTCACGAGTGAAACGGTAAAATAGTTATTTAATCAATAAGTGTATTAATTGTGGCGAAAAATTATGGAGATATTTTGACGCGAGAGCGAAGCGAGCGAATTAATGTTCGAGATCATTAATCGCCATTTTAATATACGAGTTGATTACAAAAAATTTCCGTCGACCTGGTCCCTGGGGTCATCGTGAAATTTTCGATATTAAGTTCCTTCAACTAGGAGAGAACTTACAATATTTGGATTTTAAAATACAAAAATTTGACAGCGCGAAGGTAATATGATTTGACATTTGAATAATATTCGAATTGGTGTATCTTCAAATTCCTATACCACAATTATACATTAATGGACCGAATCGACCATTTAAAGGTTTTTAATGGTCGATTTCGGTGTATGTTCAGTTGCATATATCACAATTTTGCATCAAAAGAGGAATTGAAGGTTAATAGGAGTCATTAACGATCGATTCCGTGTAGATTAATCAGACCCGTTAATACGAGGTCGCCGGAAATAGTTATTTAATCAACTAGTATATTAATGATGGCGATTAATGATATTTTAACGCGAGAGCGAAGCGAGCCCGTTAATGTTCGAGATCATCAATCGCCATTTCAATATACAAGTTGATTACAGAATTTTTTCATTTGAATAATATTCGAATTCGTTTGTGTTTAGTTCCCTATACCACAATTATACATTCATGGACCAAATCGACCATTTACTGATTATTAATGGTCGATTTCGGTGTATGTTAGGTCCCATATATCACAATAATGCACTAAAAGTGAAATTGAATGAATAGGAGTCATTAACGATCGATTTCGTGTAGATTAAACTAACACTTTGATACGAGGTCGCAGGAAAACGTTATTTACTCAACTATTTCAATGAATTCCTGGAGCAATTTCACTCATTGGTCTCGAATTTCAAATACTCACCATTGCCCCTCTGTGTGTCAGTTTATCAATCAGAAGAAAAACGGTAAAACCTTTATTTATTCAACTATTTCAATGAATTCATGGAGCAATTCCACTTGTTAGTCCAAATCCTCACCATTGTCCTTTCGTGTGTCAGTTTGTCAGTCAGAAGTGTGTTCTCAGTTCTCCAAAAAACTATTTGGATATTGAAATTTTAGCCTATCGTGTTTCCAATATGTATACAATCTGTCAGTATTTTACCAAAAACTGACAATTATTCTTACCAGATAACACGTTTCCTATAAATATCAAGTTTATGAGTGTTCAAATCAAAATGAAGTATACCTACTATTTTTCGCTAAACGGTTCAGATATGAATAAAAATTAATTGAGCGTTTTCTAAAGGTGAGCTTCCATTAAAATGCATTATAAGGAAAAGAAAAACTGTAGACATATCAGGAGCAGATTCAAAAACTTGCCGCGTTTTTAGTTTCGAACTCAAAATAGGTATTATTGCGTTTTTATATCTGTTGTACGCGACACATTTGGAAAAACAAAATTCCTTTTTAATACATTTCAATAAAAGCATTTCTTTATTTTTTTTTCATTCATTTCTGTTCAATTCTCCCCAGTCATTTATGAAATACGTCATCTTGAATTATCGGGTTTTGACAACAAATTTATCTCGAATTATTACGGAATCGAATCATAATCATAAAACTCGTTCATCATTTTGGAGCCGTTACCTTTAATCCCTAAAAACCAATTTTAAATAGAATCACCAAACTCGTCCGCTATATTGAGCTGTCATCTTGAATTTTTCAACTTCAACAACAAATTCATGAAGTCGCCATTTTGTTTTTTCTCAAACAAAAATTTCTTTGCATATTATGAACTCTGTCAAATTTCAAGTTAATCGGACGACTAGAAGTGGGTCAAAATTCAATTGCAATATTTGAATCAGACAGATAAATAAACAGTGTGGGTTCAATAAAAGCGCGTAACAAGGCAAGTAAAACGAAAGATTGTAAAAAATGGCACTTATCTCAGAAATAATTTTCTACTCACATTCTCGTATGGTATTGCGCCAACTTTTGAAAACATCTCATGTAGGTATTTTAGTTATACAACATGAGTTCTCAATTCATGTCCTGGAAGTATTCAGTAAACATAAAAAACTTCCGGGACGTCCCTGAACTATGCGGATTATATAAAAAACTTCCTGGACTGACCCGGAACTATACAGTTGTCCCTGAATCATACTTTAAACCAGAAAAAATGTCCCGGAACTCCGTCAACTCATCAATATATATATATATATATATATATATATATATATATATATATATATATATATATACATATATATATATATTATATATATATATATATATATATATATATATATATATATATATATATATATATATATATATATATATATATATATATATATATATATATATATATATATTGTTATGTTAGGAAATGTTGTTGAATAATTAAACTTATAATTATCATCATTATTATTAGTTATTTTTATTATCATCGTTAATGCTATGTTATTTTACAATTTTCTTTATCTCTTTTCACTACCATAGAACCTTATACTATGTTCTAGTCGATACATATATATAAAGAGGGCATTCCTGAAATAGTTCTGGTATTTAAATTATATATCCAACTATATATCTAATAAAAATCCACGATTGAACCATATCAAAATTGAAATTCATAGCAAACAATGAAGTAAACGTATAGATAAGTATTTAACATCCTGTATGACAATTCACATCAACAACAAACCCACCAATGGGATTCGAAAGAGTTTGTGTGGGAAAAGTGATGATATACAATAGAATGTAATGGCAGAAATTGGAAAATTTTATGAGAATTTGTAAATAGTATGTAAGAGTTAGAATTAGATATCATCCATAAAATCATTAATATTAATTAGATCAGCAAATGATTCGGTAGGAAGTGATACAAATTCGGAAATCTGTGAAAAAATTAAAATTTGTGAGTGTTGCTATGGATCAGGTTAACAAGTTCGGAGGACATTGAAAAAAGTTCAGAAGGTGAAGCCACGTAGAAAATTTTGAAAGAAGCATTATAGATAATACAAGAAAACCTATTATTAAAAATTCCCGAACGAGAAAAATTCTCGAAAAGCAGAACTGAAGAAGTGAATGATCAATACAAATTCCACCTACCTGGTCTAGGGGATGAATCCTGGTAGGAGTGCATGGGAGCTGTCATTGAGATCTCAGAAATACGTCTACGGGACTGGGAACTTTAATGGAAAGCAGCAACAAGGTATACTAATATCCGAACTCATCAAAGTGCAACTTTCACATTAAATCAATAACTTTTAAGTGTCTAAACCACTGGTTATATTGTTTTGGGCTGAACTTTCATCATAAATTCCATGCTCAAAGACTGATAATAAGTTCAAACTTTCTTTCTCAATTTTTCATTGTCACAAACATTCAAACTGCACTATTTTATTATATCATTGTTTTGCTAGTATAGGGTAGCTATCGCAGAGTAGGGAATTTATAAGTTTTGATTTGAATAAAAACCAACAATTTTGATTATCCTTTGCAAACCTGTGTTTATTTTTCAATTTCTTTTTCGTCATTTCTTTATTTTCTTTGGCTTTTAGTTTTTCTTCTTTTTTTCGTTTGGTTTCTTCGAGTTTTATTTTTTTTTTTCGTTTTTTTTCTTAGCATAATATGATCTCCATTCTGGTGATGAAATCGCACTGGGCAATTTTTCTTTTAGATTTCGAACAGATTTTCTTATTGGTTCTGGATAAAGAAGGTGTCTTTCAAAAGATATTTGTTTTGGTTGGTTTTCAACTAGAGGTTTTCTGTTTTTAGTCTGAACTCTGAAGTCTGAATTCGATGTTTGTGAATCTGACTGATGAGGAATAGTAAGAGAAGGTTCCTTCGGAGTTGGTTCGATCTGATTGTCAACATGGGAGATTGGGGTATTTAATACTGCATCGCATGCTTTTTGGGATTCTATACAAGGATTGGGCTGTAATTGTTGATCCTTCAGAGGTTTCATTTTTCTGTTCTCAGTCTGAACTCATCATAGAGTTCCTGAGTCTGAATGATCATCATGATCATGATCCTGGTCAGTTTTGAATAATGTCTGCTCAATCTGATCTTCGACCGGAAATTTTAACGTATCGGATTTTTCTGTCAAATCTTCAAGGGAATATTGTGAAAGTTTTTCTACCACACAGTTAATCTTTTGATCGGTTGCATTGTTACAAGGCGTTTCTGAGAATTGATTCAAATGGTGATCATTATCGACAGAAAAATCTTCTGATGTCGATTCATTTTCGTTTGCCTCACCAGATTTCGGGGACTTTATAACATCCAAGTTTTCTAGCGTTTCGGAATTTTTTGTCAAGTCTTCGATAGCATGCTGTGACGGGTATTCGATCAATGAGTTTACCTCTTGATCAGTTGCATTGTCGCTTGACGTTTTCGAGCATTCATTCAATAGTGGATTATTATTGACAGAATGATCTTCTATCTGTTCATTTACAGCACTAGATATTGGGGACTTCATAACAAAGTTTTCCTCGGTATCGTAATCATCGTTATTTGTGTGGTATCCAATGGGTAAAACGGTATCGTCACACAAAGGTATTTCAGAATTGAGAAGAGTCGACTCAGTTGACTGTTCATAGGAAACTTCTGGATTGAGGTCATTTTGTTCTCGAGAATGCGGCGAAGAAAACGCAGATTTACTGGCTATTGGTTCCGATAGGTTAATATTATCATTTTGAACGTAGATATTATCATATGGAATGATCGTCACATCGTCTAATGGAATCATATCTCCTACCTCTATTACTATTTGTCTTGAGGTTTCATTTTCAAGAATTTTAATTTCATCGAATATCAGATCTACGCTAACTCCCTTAGGTATTAGCTTATTGCTTAATCTGAGAATGACTTTCTCTGCGGCTCTGATTTCTACGGAAGTTGACGGATCATTTGTTTCGACGTTCAAATCATTCCGCTGTTCAATGATGTTCTGTACGCATTTTGTAAAATCTACATTTTCTGGGTCCAAAGAAAAAAGCCCACACTTTTTGAACCCGTTAATAATGTGATTCTTCATGTCATAACCATCTAGAGTGGATTGAAACACTTTACAAAAATTCACTTTTGTCATACAACTGTTGACGTTTTCTGAAAGCTTTTGCCATTTTCTTATGGTTTTCTTCCATTCAAGTTTCAATGGTTTGAATACACTCACATCTGCTGGCTGTAGAATGTGAGTGGTATTCGGGGGTAAAGCGTAAAGGACTATTTCATTGTTTTGACAGAATTCACTCAAGGGTTGTGTCATATGAGACCTGTGGCCATCCTGAAACAAAATCATTGATTTCTCAACGTGATTGTCTTCCAGCCATCTATTGAAATCATTGGCAATATATTCAAAAAAAACATCCCCTTTCATCCAGCTTGTATCGGACTTACCTAAAACCCATTTTGGGGGCATGTTCTCAACTACAGCCTTTGGTGGTCGGACATAAGGAAATACAACTAAAGGAGGTGCTACTTCACCATCAGCAGAAAATACCACCAGGGTGGTGATATTGTCTTTTTCCTGGCCTAATTTAATGGTATATACATTTTTCCACACTTTAGGTGCCAAGACCTTACCTGATTTCGGACAGAGTGAGAATCCGAATTCATCTCCGTTGAAAACTCTTGTTGGATTTATCATTATATCGTTTATTTTATTGGTTTCTAGGTACTCCTTCAAATCGCGAAACCATGTCCGAATATATTGTTCGGTAATAATTGCGCGAGCTCTATTAACAGTTTCGACTTCTCTCAAACTGATTTCCGGATGTCGTTCCAAGAAGTTCTTGTACCATTTCTGTCCTGGTTTTCCGTCCTTGAATAAATGACTTTTTCCCAGTTTTTTTTCCAGTTTCAATAAGCTCGTTTTTTTTAAAGGGAAACCACATTTGCCTATATTTATAACCCATTCTTTGATTTTTTTCTTCGACTTCTCCTCCTAGTAACGCTTCAGGTCCAGTTTTTCGTTTATTTTCGTTTGATCTGCCTTTGATTCTGTCGATAATAGTAGTTTCAGGGACGTTAAATTGTTGACTCGCTCTATTTATACTCATCCTTTTCTCGCTAATTTCTATAAGAGCTCTTTGTAAAACATATTCGCTATATCGAAAAAACTTCCTTTTTTCTTTACCCTTTTGATTTTTTTGATGGCATTTCTGAAAACAGAAATCGAACATTACCTACCTACTTAGTTCCAATGAAAAACCATATAAAATCAATTGGTCGAAAAAGAGGACACTTTTCGACCACCATTAATCACTGCAAAAAGTGGGTAGAAAAATAAATAGAAGGATTTAAAGAAGTGTGGTCGAAAACTGGACTCTATTTAAGGAGTATAATTTACTAATAATGTGTTAGAAGAGTTAGTAAAATGAAAAGGGATAAACAATCTAAGTGCCGTTTGTCCGGTTCCCGACCAAGTGGTCGAGAAAGGGAAAAGCACATATATCACATACCTAATATGCGACCACTTCATTTTATATAGAAAAATATTGTAAACATGGTTCAAACATAGTTTTTCGGAAGACGAATAGTTTAAAATTGACATACCACACGAAAAATGAAGTAATTGAAAGATAATTCATCACTTACTTGCTATTTCTGAAGTCACTGTTCACTACAAATTTTCAACTATTGCGCGTCTTAAGTAATCTGCTCACGACTGCCTATGCACCCTCAAGCGTTTAATAACGAAATTTTCACGTAAACGACTCGAAAATTCTGAGAAGTGGTGGACAAAGGCGGTCGAAAACCGGGAAGATTTTAGATGACTGATATTGGCTTATAGTTTCTTATTCCCTTTAGATTTGTATGAAACTAGTCGAAAACCGGCACTGGTCGGACAACAGGCGCAATCACCCTGGGTTTCTTTAGGAATATTAGTTCCGGATTGACTATTCGTGAACGACATCTGGTAGAGATCAACAAACTAGGTTGAATTCGTAATGGTGCGAAACAGCCGAAAAACGGTTGCATAGGTAAAAAATAAATACCCTGAGCACAGAATATACACCCACACAGAAGCGAATGTCGGGCTCTCACAGATATCAGAAAATTATAAAGCCACTCCCTCTCTAAGTGGGACACCAATGGGGGATGTGGTGTTCGTTGTTCTAACTCTGATTTGACTTCAGTACTCTAGTACAGTTTTCTATCGCTTATATTATGTGAATTAGACAAAGACAAAAGAAGAATAGATATCTATTCTGTGGTTTTGTATTCGGAGTAAAAAAAAACAAACAATAAATGTCAATGAAACTTCATGTTTGAAAATTGATGAATTCGATTTGTGTTACTGAATCGTTGGTAGAAATATTATTCATCACCAGCATTTGTACAAATCCCCCTAATTTGAGAACAATGTCTCGTCGAGGAGGATCTGTTTGTATTTGTTGGGGATGTTCTTCAAAAACTGGAGGAAATTTAAGCATGTTTCCCCTCATAAAAGATCCTACAAGGTATGTATGGATACATGATACATGATATATGAAAATAGTGTTACTCAAAATCGTTAACAATATATTTTAGATTAGCATTGTGGTTAAAGGCAGCTAACAGAGAAGATTTACTCGAAAGAAACACAGAGGAACTTCATAAAAACTGCAAAATATGTGAGCTGCATTTTGAGGACAAATATATCATTCGGGGTGAATCAAGAAAACATCTTCACGATAATGCTATCCCAACAATTTTTCCTCAATTAATGCCCTCTACAAGAAGTAATACAGAGCCTCCCAGAAAAATAACCATTCCTTCAAGTAAGTGAATATAAAAAGAAAAAATTTAAAAAGATATCTACCACTGAAATAATATTCAATTATAATTCCTTTTTTAGATGAATCCATTGTCCATTCAGAAGAAAATTCATCGCAAGTGGATATTTTAAATCATCCCTCTACCTCAGGTATACCATTTTTTTTAAAGAGTTCGAATAAAAAATGTACCTATTTTCAAAAAATCTAATGCCACGAAATATTAATGCGGTAATTTAAAATTTTAATTTTAAAAAGTAAAAATTAAACAAGAAACAACTTTTTTATCCAAAACATGTGCCCATGCAGACTTATGAAATCAATGAAAAGTTTTTGTTATTTTCTGATATTTTCATTAATACAGGTATACTTGATTTCAGATATAATTTATGGTTCTGCTACTCCATCACTAGCCTCCTCTGTTGCATCACAAACTTCTGCCGCATTGAACTCTGCCTCACCAAGGAAACAAAAGTTGAGATTAAAAATTGTTTCTTTGAAAAAAACAGCTCAGAGACAAAGGCTTGTGGAGGAAAGGAGTAGAGAAGAAAAGTGGACCATTGAGGATTTTCATAAAATGTGTAAACAATTTTTGAATGAATCTTTTACAAAAATAGTAATATCGCAATCTAAAGCCAAATCGAGAAGATACTCAGATGAATACAAACGATTTGCCTTGACATTGAATTTTCTGGGACCTGAGGCATATGCTTTCATGGGAAAAATATTATGCCTTCCAACTAGACGCACTCAGCAAAAAATTACCGAAAATGTGGCATGTAGTCCTGGTTTAGAAAATCAAGTCGTATTTGAGGCACTTACAATGAAAGTGGATAAAATGTTTGAAGAAGACAAACATTGTATTTTATGTGTAGACGAAATGTCTATTAAATCTAATCTTTTTTATCATACTGGACAGGATGAAATAATTGGATTATGTGATATAGGAAATAGTCGAAAAGGATCTAATGTTGCTGAAAATGCTCTTGTTCTCATGGCTCGAGGTCTGTATTCAAAATGGAAACAGCCTTTGGCATATTTCTTTGTTGGCTCTATTTTTGCTGCTGAAGATCTGTTACCTGTTATTTCAAAATGTATGTATATTTTAAATCTTATGATACCAAAAAAAGTATATTTGGAGGACTAAAAGTGCCTAGTGAAGCATTTGTTCATTACATCTATAATTTGGAAAAGATATTCTCCTCTTCGTTCAAAGATCTTTGCGAAATTCCAGGAATTTCGAATTCTCTTTTGCAAACCATTCAAAATGTTTCTTTTGTTCATCCATGTTCCTCATTTCCTCATTCATATGTAATCAAGTTATTCATAAGATTACGTATATTCTATTCTATCAAATATGCCAACAGAAATTCAAAGAAAAAAAAACTAAAAAACAGCCAAGAAAAATTGCAATTCTGTTACATATATGATTGTTATTATTTTTATTCTGTGTGTTTTGATAATGATTGCCTGAATATTTTTGGAAGGTAAAAAACACTATGTTTAAATAAAGGTAAATATTGAGTTAGTGCACTCCGATATCCTGAAACTAGCTGTTACAATTTTCTTACGTGTTTTTGCTTCCCGAATACGAATCTGAAAAACGCGCCGTTTCTGAGTTAGAGGCTTTTTTTGATTTTGGATCCCACATTTTCATGCACCGTTTTCTTGCCCAAAAATCACAAACACTAAATCACCCATTTCCGGCACAATTTCGTACAAAATATAGCCTTTCTAGCGAAAAAATCATCCTTCTTCAATAGGTACGCATATAATCTGACCTCTCATCACCAGCAAATAAACAAACAAACTGACCTTAATCTGAGTCAGGTGTGAGTAAGGATGTAGTGTTGGAGAAGGATGATTTATTCAATAGAAACGGATACTTTATACTAAATTGTGCCGTAAATGGGTGATTTATTGTTTGTAGTTTATGCTGATAGAAAGAAGGAAGCATTTTGAGTGATTTTTGGGCGAGAAAACGGTACTTGAGAATGTGCGGTCCAAAATAAAAAAGGCCTCCATCTTAGAAACGGTATGAGACTGCCACATTCTTTCGGATTCGTGTTCAAGAGTCAAAAACACGTAAGAAAAGTTGGAGTGCACTAACTCAATATTCACCTAACCCAATCTAACCTAAATTTATATTAATCTCATCTTTCACAGATTCGCATAATATATATATATAAATATATATATATATATATATATATATATATATATATATATATATATATATATATATATATATATATATATATATATATATATATACAAATATGGATCAGAATATTATTTTTCTTAAGGAAGAAAACAATAATTCATAAAAATGAACAATAAAAAATAATATTCTCAAACGTATGCCCTAACATAGTATATTCATTCTAATAAGAAAAGCAATAATTCCAATTTTCTTATATCCGAAAAAATATCTCACTCTAGAATCCTTATGCAGTTTCTGATGATGCCCATTGTGATTATTCTGGAAGAAGTTGCAGATGTCATTAAATTGATGGAATGCACAAGCGAATCCCGTTTTTTAGTGTAGTTGCACTGAGTTTTTACATTTCACTTTTCTCAGTGTGGCTTGAAGTGGGATTCAAGGTTTCTTATTTTTAACCCTAGAACATCAAAGTGCCGAAGCATTCTTTCGCTTCTGTGTGGTTATATATTCTGTGCCCTGAGTCTGAGGTTTTATCGATAGAAAATTGATATTTTTGGGAAAGTTTCGCTGACCGAGAGGGATTATTCAATATATCGACCCATTTTTAATGATTGAAACGATTGGAATCGAGCATTGTGGTATCGCTTCAATTCAAAACTCTTTTAGAGCATTAAGAGACCCGGTATCTTCTACACGGCTCAAAAGGTATGTTGAATCTTATGTTGAGCTGATCTCTGTGCTCTTTATACCATTGATTGTTCACAAAGACCATTCTGAAATATTTTTTTCCGTTATTTGCTAGATTGTGAAAATTGGAAAACATCGTTGACAGTTTGGTGACGTTGGGCTGTTATTGATAAGACCCCTTGAACTAGCGTAAGTCTGATTTTGTAGCTTTTGGAAGTTCAATATCATTTGTGTTATGATTGAATTATTGTTGAGGATGGGACATACGGTGTGCTCCATCAAATTTGCGATATTTCCAGATCAGAGCAAGACATGACAGTCATGTCAGTTAAACGTCGTTTCTTTTAGCAGAGTATGGAACAAACAGGATGAACCATCACATTTGCGGTATTTATCGTACAGGGTGATGCATACCGAATATTTCTTATATTAATATTTTGATAATTATTTTGAAACATACCGGGTGTCATCTATTGTGAGACATACAGGGTGAACCATTACAAGTATGTTAGTTATTGTACATGGTGATACATATAGTTAGGGTGCTTCATTTTTGGGCAACATTTTTTTCTTCAAGTCCCGCCTGAAAATCTTGTATTTTATAGAAAAACAAAATTTTTGAGCATATTGCGAACCCTCAATTCGAATTTTTACCCACTGCTAGAGAATTTTGAATTTTATCCATTAAAATAACATTAAAAAATGTTTGTTTATACGTTTTTCCTTCCGCTCACCCAGAAACAAATTTTTTTGGGAATTTTGTCCCATGGATTCTTGTTGAAGGTATAATTTCCCACAAAAAAGCTCATTGCGTCGAGTTTGTAACTCCAACGGGTTCGACGAAAAATGTCATTTAAGCTGAATTTTCATAAAAATAGCAGTAAATCGCGTTTATTTGCTAAACTATTGAAGATAGAAAAAAATGGAGGAGGGTTTATGGTCTACAATTTTTTTCAAGATATTTTTTCGTAGCCCTCATAGTTCAGATGTTAAAGCCACTTAAAACTTAAAATTAATGAAAAAATTATTTTTTTTTTCAATAAAAACTAATTTATGAAATTCAAGTTGAAAAATTGAATGAAAAATTTGTTTGTCATTGTATTTTTTGAAATTTTATGGCGGCGAAAATGTTTCGAATTAGTAATTTCACAGCTATTACTAACACATTTTCTTTCTATCTTCAATAATTTAGCAAATAAACGCGATTTACTTCTATTTTTATGAAAATTCAGCTTTCAGACATTTGTCGTCGAACCCTTTGTAGTTACAAACTCGACGCAAGGGCTTTTTTGTAGGAAATTATACCTATAACAAGAATCCATGAGTCAAAATTCAAAAAAAAAAAATTTCTGGGTGAACGGAAGGAAAAACGTACAAAAAAATCATTTTTTAATTTTATTTTAATGGATAAAATTCAAAATTGCTCAAAAATTCGCAATTTGCAATATGCTCAAAAATTTTGTTTTTCTATAAATCACAAGATTTTCAGGCGGGACTTGTTGCCCAAAAATGAAGCACCGTAATATAGATATTAAATTATTGTGAGATATACAGAGTGTTTCATCCATATTGAGATATACAGGATGTTTTATCCATATTGATATATATATATATATATATATATATATATAGGGTGTATTACCATATTGAAATGTACAGGGTGTCCCATCCGTATTGACATATGCAGGGTGTCTCGAAAGTAGTCGTTTAGTTGGTATATCCATATCGGAAAAATCTTTGAACACGCTTGGGAGTGTTATCGATTATTGGTAATATTGTGTGATATGGACTTTTTTTACAGAAGGTTGTTTTCTTTCAGGGTTCTTGTACCTGGTGGAGATTCCTTTATGCCTGGCGATATGTGGAGATTCTTTTTATATCTGGCGGAATTTCTTGTTGTGCCTGGCGGTGTCTTTTTGTACATGGTGGATATTCTTTCATGCCTAGTAGTGTATGCAGATTTTTTTTATATCTGGCGGAATTACTGTTTTTACCTGGTAGAGCGTATTGTACCTGGCAGAGCGTTTTGTGCCTGGCGGAATTTCTTTCACCTAGCAGAGTGTTTTCCAGTACTTCTTCCGTTATTGAATATGGTAGAACGCAAGTCATTTATTGATAAATCGTTAATTGATTCATTCGACTCTATTGTCGATTCTTGTTATTGATTTGTTTGACCCTATTGTCGATCCTAATTGTACTCTCGATTTTTTTTATTGTTTACTTGTATTGATACTCCCCACCAACGTCTTTTAATACGTGTGAAGCGGAAATCAAACCACCATCGCGACTCCTAATAATTGACCATCGCTTGCGCCTGAGCTCACGCGACGCCGATTGTGTTTCACGATTTTGTTTTGCGCCCCATTCCATTTAATTTCAGCTGTTTTCAGCATCATGGCGTTTGGTTTGAAATAACTTTTGACCGTTTTCCTAAGTAATCTATGTAATTATCTGTTCTCTGATTCATTTAATTAGTCATTGGGATTCGATCTTATTTCCTATTTATTTTCTACAATAACTGATGGATTGTTAATTGTTGTGTGGAACCTTTTGGGTATCGGGACATAAATCTATCTGGCGCACATTTAATATTTTATCAAAACAACTACTTGTGTTTGAACCACTTCCATCTCCACTGTAGTGTAGCCGCAATACCCACCTGTTGAAAGTGATTAATTTGACAGGCGAGCCTGTGACCCTTTGGAAATTTGGTAGGTCGCAAAGTAATATTTCAGAAAAAGCCCTCAGCCGTGGAAAACATTAAAAAAATTATCTGAACTCCACGAATATTTTTTTTAGAAAGTCCAATTGATTGCGGATTATACTAGTCAAAATTGTACAATGAATACCAATACTGAGAAATAAGGAACACCGTGAATAACTGAAAGGAACGTGTTCAACTTCTCCGAACTATTCTCGAAGCTCAGAATTCTTTAGGCTTTAGGAACATTTTTGACAATAGTATCTCTCTTCTCTATCTTTCTCTTCCAGTATATTGACCTTTTTCCATCAAGAAGTTGACCATGTCCGAAGGCCTCATGGGATTGAAACTCATTTGCCCCCCTTCGTAGAGAATGTTTCACTTGAAGTGATACCACGAATGCCCGAATAATGCAATAATTTTCGAATATGCAATACACGTTAGACGGCACTGAACTGTAACAATGTCTTCTGATTTTACAATTAAATACCCCTTCTTCCCACAAATCCGTTGTCATCCAGCCTGGGTACTGGCGTAGAGAGAAAGGGACCTGATATCTTCACAAACATTCATTGAACTACACTTATCATTCATGTTGGCAAGGCACGTTGAAACGGCAGGACTAACATATTTCCACATTTACTTGACTCCCAACTTAAGAATGCCACCAGTCCTTCACCGTGGTTGGAGTCGCAAAAAGACAACAGTATCTATTCGGAAGTATACCAGATGGATGAGCCTTTGAATACATGACGCACAATTGATTGTTGGGGTTATCAATCGCAGACACTATCGAAATTGATAAAGATTAGTTTTTATTACTGTTTGCACCCAGGACTTCATTGATCGCGGGATGTTTGATAACATCATGATATTGCCATAATTTCTAAAATATGTACCCTCTTGTTCCTATGTGATTGTTTCCACATGCAAATGATATGCAATTGTTTTTAAATCAACAGCATTTGAGGGCTCAAGGATCAATTTAATATCTAGCTCATGATATTATATCAACAAAATGTTTTGATCAAGAAATTTGGGAATCTACTACGTCACAACTCTACCCTCTATGGAATTTCTCTTCATTTCGATGTATCGTCTGATGTGGAATTTTATTTGCGGTTGGGATTTACCTAGCTGTTTTCATTGCTTTGACGTTATACGCTTCTGATCGAGACTTCCATGCCTTCGGTTATAAAAAGCCTCCCATTTCCACAAACTATTATGCTGTCTCATATCGTAAACAAAATGAATAACCTTCACTGCCCTATCACATATGTGCTGCTGAATTTTATTTGAGCTCGTCAGATGTGAAAGTCCCCTATGTACAAGAGTATGAGCGGTATTTATTATTTCTTTCTTTTGAACAACTTTGTTTAACCAGACAATAGTACAGGTGCCATTTATCAAAATAGATATTTTCTTTTTATCTGTATTATACTTCAATTTATCGTACTAGTTTGTAATTCTTATCTCTGGCATGTTGTTAGCAACATCCTATTACGTTTTATTTCAAAGAAAATAATTTCTTTATTTTGATTGATTACAGCTACATACAACAAACAACAAACTGCAAGTGAAATCAAAGTATGAGTACTAACGTCAATGAGTGTATGTGCCTCTCTGATATGCAATAATATACATGAAAATACTGTTATCTAAATCTGCGACCACAGGGTTATCCATATGATGTTACCTTTCCGTTTTCAATAAAAAACAAATCTAATTAAAGAATAGGGCATATGGAGCAAATCGAACACAGTAATCGCTAACATTTATTCGATCTTCGAGGCCTTTTCTTCTATATCTGATTCACCTGATATTTCATTTTATTTTGTTCTCGTGTATCTGCTGATATCTTTCCTTCTCGAAACGAATTCGTAGTTTTGACTTTATATCTAGAATTTGGCCTTTACTTTCCTCTACTAGAATAGTACTTGGTATGTTTGCTTGATCAAGTTCTCTTCCTTCATTTCCCCTTTTGCCTTTTTTCAATATATACTTCGTCATCAACATGAATTCTGTTTTAGAACAACAATTTTCGTCACAACAATGTTTTCGTTTTCACCTTAATTATGTGAATTAATTGCTGTTCTCAGCTGTTATTAGGATCATCGGCGGTAATTACTCGAGTTCGAGTTGTGCGAGTGAACAACTTTTGCCCTTGTGCCCTTGAGAATTTCTTCAATTCAGTAGGGCCCGATATATATCTGAATAATTCTCAGACACTTTTTGATCACCTATTGCAAAAAACACATATTTTCAATACACAGGAATTATATTGGGCCATCATTGTACACATAATATATTTCATTCAGAAAAGCATATCACTTCGTTTAAACTAACATATTTCAGTTTTTCAAATCGTAGAATCCTGAGTGGCTATAATACATATTCCCCTACTATGAGATCATCCAAAGTTACTGTGGTTTATCTTTTGGTAGAAGGGGCTCTCTAGAATTTGAGTTTCGCTTTGATTGACAAACATAACATTTTCAAAAAACTCTTGATATTTTGAGTAATATCAAACTGAAACATTCCTGGCCTGACTCTTCTTAGTGATTTATCAACGTCATGGTTTGCTGGGGTGGGTAGAATATTCGGTATATAATTTTCTGCTATCACCACTTGAATCAAACCATTATGGAGAGTAAGTTGATCTTTGAAGTTTTGATAGTTGTGTGATATCCTGTCAAGTTCAGTGGGCCACCCGTTTCTTATAATAAGAGAAAACACTTCCATATCACGTGATGCCTCCCACAAAACTACTGTATTGGTAGCTGAAATTCATGGACCTTCAAATCTTCTTCATTCGTCAGCCGTCAACGATCGGATCTCCACAACTCTTTTCATAAATAAGGTTAGGGTTGTACCTACCACAGTATATCCAATATGATTCTTCGGTGTCTAAGTAATGCAGCGTTGGGAGGTTTCTTCGAGAGCGTTTTGGTCAGTTGGGATGATCAGTTTCCCACTACATATGGATGTTTGGATTTTCAAGCAGGTTGTCTTTATTGCTTCTTTCTCTACGAATAAAATTTCATTATCAGTTTATATTTATGCTATCAAAAAATATGCTACTGGTTTCTAATACAGCTCCTACTGACTTCTTACTCACATTTCATAATATTTCAATCCCGGTGGTGCCGTCAGAACTTTCTAGAATGCTTTTTGTTTCTTCGTCCCTCATTTCCAATGATATTTTGTGAGTTCTATCAGATTATGGTTGAAACCATACAAATAATTCACCATTCGGCGCCGTCTTCGAGACTTAGCACTGCTAGTCTGTGACTCTGATTCATTTATAGCTGCAAGGTTTTCTTCGTCAATCAAAGAATCCCCATATACGTGGACCAAGAATCGTATATTTTCCCTGAAAAATACCCATTTTTTTTGTTCCTCACTTGACGATTCGACAATTTTTTCGGTTATTGTATTCCTTCAGACTTTGTGTATTTGTTTATTGCGATCTGTGAGATTATCGCAGATTCTTATTCTTTTTTGTCTTCTGACTGGGACTCGCGGAAACTAATGCTGAACGAAAAATAAATCCTGAGGAAGGTTAAAAAATCTCGGACACAGAAAACATCAATGTGGTGGAATGATGGCCAAAGACAGTGAATACCTCAGAGATGTGGAAACCACATGAATGGTAGTCCTCATTTTTACACCAGTAAAAAGGACCGTCGAGCATTTTGACAGATAACAAAACTACTGGAGTTGCCGGTTCTTGCACATGACGAATCACTTTTCAAGTAAACGTGGAATCTAACTAACTTTTTACCTGGTCTTTGAAAACATGATGACTACTTTCAGGTAGACGAGGTGAGTTCAAGATCTATCTTGTATTCGAATTTTCTATGATAGGCGTCTCATTTCCCTGGATTTCTTTGAAAAATAACGATATTATTAATTTTTCAAAAGTAATTTTACCACATTCAATGTGGAGTTATTGAAAGCACCTGAAGTTTTTGTGCAGGAAGGTGTCACATTGCTGGTGAGAAGCTTCTCAATCTCTTGTCGAATACCAGACATTCACAATTACCATTATAGTACTATGGTATCCTTAACAATAATAATAATGATTATATTAATATTTAGTTACATTTTAGAGAAATCATACATTATTTCAAATGAAACGTAGTTGTAATTGAATGATCTTCTCAATAAGTGACTGAACACTTCAGAGGAAAACATATCAGTAGATTTTGATTAGTTAGTTTAACAAATAATTATAAACATTTCAAGATGAGACTATGAATAAGTTTCTATACAGTTACTGAAATACATATTATACAAATGAACGTGAAGGTTGATTATGGAATTGGTATATTTACATAATAATGATTCAATTTGTTGAATGAGGTGAAATTGTTTCATACATAAAAAAAAGAACGTATCGTATGTCTCGAATTTTCCTTTATATATGTTTTCAATAGTTTTTTAATGTTCTGTTATTATTTATACATTTCAGGTCTTCTTCTTCTTCTTCGCACAAGGTGGGCTGGTTCCGAAGAACCCCGTATACATAGGCCTCTCTATTTGGGCCCATTGTGCGCCCACTTGTTCTGAGAAAATTCAGCTGGGCATGCCGATTTCTTTGAAAAAATTCCGCAACTTCCTCAGCTGAATCTCCTTGACGTCCTCTGGGTTCAGAATTATGCTCCCAAGGTTGATCTCCCTCTGGTGCACCAAGGCTGGGCACTCAGTGAGGATGTGCGACGATGTCTCGTCATCTTCCAGGCACCATCTGCATAGGGGATCATCTGTGATCCCGATGAGCTCCATGTGCCTGTTCAGGTGATTATGTCCCGTTAGGAGCCCAGTCACAGTCTTGATGTCCCGTCTGTTAAGTGACAGGATCTCTTTAGACATTTTTTTCCTTGGCTCCTTCATGTGGAGCTTTGATTGCCTCTTGCCTGGCGCCTCTTGCCATGTTTTAAGAAACTGCTTTTGTAGCAGTTCCTCCATGTTTGAGATTGCCAGGCTGCTGGATATTCCCAGGATGGGTTCAGGTCCGACTGGGGTCTTTCCCGATCCTATCTTGGCTAATCTGTCTGCATCCTCGTTCTCGAGAACACCTGAGTGTCCCGGGACCCATATGAGGCTGACTTTGCTTGTTTTCGATAAACTTTCTATGGCGTTTCTACACTCGGACACCAGTTTGGATACAATCCTATTTCCGCCTAACGCCATAATAGCAGCTTTGCTGTCCGAGTAGATGGCAGTAGGCCATCGACTTTTATTGTCGATATTTTCCTGGACACAGGTGAGTATAGCATATACTTCAGCCTGGAACACTGAGGCATATTTGCCTAAAGGAACTGAGATTTCTCTCTTTGTTCCTTCTTCGTAGACCCCTGCGCCGGACATTCCCCCAAATCTTGATCCATCTGTGTACCAGGTTGATCCTTGGTTTGGGGGTCTGTCAGGCGCATTGTCTTTCCATTCCTCCCTTGTGGGGATGGTTATATTGGGTCCTTTTCAAAATCCAGAACAGGCGGGGTGCTGTCTCTTCCATTAATAGGACTGGACATCCTTCCTTTGCCCTGTTCCAAAGCTGGGTCCATGGTCTGCCTCAGTATTGGTCTTCTTGCGCCTTTGAGTCTATATGCAGCACGCATGGCTTCATGCTCAATGACAAGGTGCAGAGGTGGTAGTCCTAGTAGAACTTCTAGAGCTCTAGTAGGCGTGGTCCTCATGGCACCTGTTATTCCTAGACAAGCCAGTCGTTGTACTTTATCAAGTTCATTTCTGGACTTGCCCTTTGTAGTACCGGTCCACCAAATGATGGATCCATACGTTAGTATCGGGCGAATGATCGCAGTGTATATCCAGTGTAGGGTTTTGGGTGTCAAGCCCCACGTGTTGCCGAAGGCTCTTCTGCATGCCCAGTAGGAGCAGGTAGCCTTCTTGGTTCGATTTTCAATCTGTTCGTTCCAGGTCAGCTTGGAGTCTATGATGACTCCGAGGTGTTTGGTCGACGCTTTATACGGAAGTGGTCTTCCTGAGATTAGTATCTCTGGAAGGGTTCCCATTTTGCGTTTCTTGGTGAAGAGTACCAAGTCCGCTTTTTCCGGGTTGACTCTCAGCCCCCCGGCAGAACACCACTGTTCTGCTCTGCCAAGAGCTTTCATAATGTTTTCTCCTAGCAGGTTTACCGGTTGGTCTTGAGCCAACATGACTAAGTCATCTGCATACGCTTGTGTATACAGTCCTGACTCATTCAATTCTGTAAGAAGCTCGTTTACTTCTAGGCACCATAAAATGGGTGATAAAATTCCTCCTTGTGGACACCCCCTTGATACCTTGGCAGCTACGGTTCACCCGTTTAATTCTGCTGTTACCACTCGTTGTGATAGCATAGCTTTGATCCACCTATTAAGGATGGGATCGATTCCGTGCCGCGTCGCAGCGTGGCAGATAGATTCAAATGACGCATTGTCAAAAGCTCCTTCAATGTCGATGAAGACCCCCAATGCGGACTGTCCACTGGCCAGTACTCTCTCTATCCTATATACAAGGTGGTGGAGAGCTGTGTCCGTGGACTTTCCTGCTTGGTAGGCATATTGTTGCTTGTGCAGTGGGTTGCACTGCAGCGATTGTTCTCTGATGTGCCGATCTACCAGCCTTTCGAGCGTTTTCATGAGAAAGGATGTCAGGTCGGTACGCCTTGGCCTGGGAGTAGTCGGTTTTCCCAGGTTTTGGAATAAATACTATCTTTACTTGCCTCCATGCCTCTGGTATGTAGCCCAGGGCCAGACATGATCGAAATATCCTCATGATCAGGAGGATGATGCTATTCAGTCCCTCTTGGAGAAGAGCCGGAAATATGCCATCCTCCCCTGGTGATTTGAAAGGTGAGAAGGATTTTACAGTCCATCTTACTTTCTCATGCGTTACCACTCTTGAGGCCATTTTGTAGTCCATCTGAGATTTTCTCATAGGGCTCGTCCTCAAGGGTGGCAGAGGGGTCGGTTCTGATTCAGGGAAGTGTATGGAGATCAGGTGTTGTGAAGTCTCCTCCGCTGATGTAGTTTCCTTCCCATCAGGTAGGGACAGTGTACCCACTCCCTTCTCCGGATCTTTTGAAAGAATTTTGCAGAGCCTTGCTGCTGAGGACATTGTGTTAATGTTCCCGCAGAAGGCACGCCAATGATCTCTTTGGGATTGCCGTATGGCTTTTTTGTACTCTCTCTGTACGATTTCAAGATGGCGGACGATCTCTGTGATTATGATCCGAATCTATTCGGAATTGGTATGTGGAGATTTTCGGGGTCGGAGATCATGAATTTTTTGTCAAAAGATGGCGGACGAGTTTTGTTATTATGGTTCGATCATTCAAAATTGGTGTGTGGGGATTTTCGGGTTTAAAGATTAGGATTTAATCTTCAAAATTAAAATGGCGGCTCAAAGATGGCGGACGACGATTATGGTCCGATTCTAATGAAAATTAGTATGTTCCTGGGGTCGGAGATTATGAATTTATTGTCAAAATTCATGAATTCAAGATGGCGGTTCCAAGATGGTGAACAAGTTTTATGATAATTGTTTCAATTCAAAGTTGGTATGTTGTGGTTTTTGGAGTCGAAAATTATGAATTCAGTCGGAGATCATTAATTTTTTGTCAGAATTCATAAATTGAAGATGGCAGCTCCAGGATGGTGGACGAGTTGATCTTTAGATGGTCTCCTCATTGAAGAACTAGATAGCTCAGGAAAAGGCCTCATAATGACGTTGCATTAACAAAAATGCATAGATAAAGGCGTACTCACTGGGAAAAAACAAAATAAAATCATTAGGAAAAAAAAACTTCTTAAGGAAAAGCTTTCATTCAAATGCGCTAAAACGTATAAAATAATTACTTTGGATGTGTGAATTATTCCGTGAGTTATAGATCCAAAACCGCTTTTGCATTCGAACTGAAAACTTTGCGGTACAAGCTCTTGAATGTATAACTAACTGACGGAATAACCTACGTCACACATCCAGAGCTATAATTTTTTTCTCTATAGCGCATTTGAATAAAAGCTTGTCTTCAAAAAGGTTTTGATAGAACTCCATGCACGTTTATCCTTCTTTCATTTTGCTCTAAGATGTAGAGTAAGTTCGATGATTATTTGGTATCAAAAACTATTGAATAAAACCTTGTCTTCAAAAAGGTTTTGATAGAGCTCCAAGAACGTTTATCCTTCTTCAATTTTGCTCTTAGATGAAGAATAAAATCGATGATTATTTGGTATCAAAAACGATTGATAATATTCCTTAAAAACATCAACATCAATGGGCCACATGGTTTCAAATATGGACCGTGCTCGTGGTTCAAAATTCTATAAAACAAAATAGTCATATGACCTAAAATTGTCTCAATTAGAACAGAGTCATGCAAAATTCATTTGATTTCAATTAATTTATAAAAGTCGTCAGGGTGACATTTTTTTTTATTGAAAAAAATCGTGGTTGGCCATATTTTGGTATTCAGGCATTACTTTCAATTCAATTCAATTTCAAAAATATTTTGCTGAATTTTCTGAAATAAGGGTACTTTACTCCTGTACAATTTTTATATTTTTTGACCTACTCTGAATGCTGTTCAACTTGCATTTGGAGTGCATTCAATATGATTATCGCACATGCACTAACTTTCGACGGTATTTGTATTTAGTTGTGCAATTAATTTTAAAAATTCTCATATGGGGCAAACTTAAATGACCACACTGTATCATATATCCAATGTTCACATTGAGTCATTCACCAATATCCACACAAAAATAAAAAATCGCTAAAAATTATCATTAATGAAAATGAATATTTTTTGTCCATCCAGTATCCTCTTTTCATTTGAGGTTCTTTCGCCCATATTAATCAGATACTATTTGAGTTCATCTGCCGATGAACAGAACATCGTTGAATTTTTACATTTCCCGATTTTGAAGTTCGGCCATATAAATAAATATTGTTCATATTCGTTAGCTTGATTTCAGAATCACTAAATAAATTTTGAAATCTACTTTTCCTTTTGGCCACGCCATTGGATTTTTAACTATGAAAACTATGTTTGGACTCGTAAGCTGATGTAATTTGACTTATTCAATTACAGATATAACGTTTTATTTTCAAAAAAGGTACACACTTCATATGCATATTTCAACTCTGACACAATATCAATAACATCATTCTTCTATTTTTAAATATGATATGATGAAGAAACATGACGAATTGTTCTTACAATAATTACCAAATAAGCGTTTTGTGAAAAGCGACACAGACAAACAGACTCAAGTTATCAGCTCAGTTTCGAAATGAGTTGTCGACAGAGCCAAACTTATTTCAACAACGACACAGAACTTTAAAAGATGAAATTTATCCTTCGAAAAGTGAATAATAATACCCACTCAAAGAACATTGTTGATAGAACTATACAAGATGATAAAAATGAAAGTAAGCAACCAACACAACAAAATCTCTACGGCGCACATAGTAATAAATGTAATACTGTTCGTGAGGTACACGAAAAAATCAAAGAAATATTTTCACCGATAGAAAAGTGTTCCAAACAAATGATACTCTGAGATATATTGTCTAAAAATTGATAACATAGTCCAAATTTGGGGAAAAGGGTTACATGAGACTTAAAATAGGAAGGGAGGGCAAAAAAAATAAAAAAGTTAAAATGGAAATCAGTTGTACACATATGAATAATGGATGATGCAATTTGAGTAAAACAATGAATCTCGATCACATGGTTGATCAGACGAATTTTTCTTCATAAAATTCGCTATAACTTTCTGTGGTATTTATGGATGGGTATTAGTCAATGAATTTTTGGAATGTGTGCATCAATGACCATTCGATGCTGTCCGAATCTGAGTTGAATTGAAAACAGATCTAACTGCATTGTGAGGCCACTGAATTGTATATTCTTGAGTGATACGCTACAGCTTGACCTAGCTCTTGCATCGAAGGTGGCCCCCACTTTCAATAATCAAACTAAATCCTTCAACAATAGGATGGTACCAAAGATGATAATCCTCCCAATTCTTTGTACTTCCGCCTGAAAAAAACATATTCGCCCTTCAATCGTTCATTTTTATTGGGTTCTCGTTCAATTGCTAGTCACGTCGCGACTGAAATAGTTCATGATTCACAAAACAGTTCAGACAACGGATTTTTTCGGAATTATCACATTGAATTCTCATATTGCGAATTGAAACATAGGTATGATGGAAGTTTTGACTTAGGAAGGAATATTAAAATTTTCTATTACTATGTAACCGAGTAAGATTTTCGAAGAATGGGTTTACCACTACCTAAAACATCTGACCGACACCAAGCAGATCCCAAAAAATATTATCGCCCAATAACATATAGATATAACATTTATTGTATTCTGGGACCGCCAATAATATAAGACAGGAAAAACAACATTTGAATTGACGGTTACGAAATTTGATTTCAACTGATTCTTGATTGTGGAAATAAGCTTAAGATTGAGCTAGCTTCCTTACAGCCAAACTAGTTAGGGATCTTCTCAAGTTCAGTCTTTGGCACAGCTCCTCCGTTATGAAGGAACTATGTGAACCATTGTCAAGGAGTATTCGAAGCAACAATTGGCTATCGACAAAATTATTGAACACATCATAAGTCACCGTTTTCAGCTTGGCATTGATTCACAGAATATTCCCCTGCTGCAGGATTGTGATTTTCATCATTTTCAATGGATTCTGAATGCGATTGCACTACTTACAACTGAAATATGTACATTTAGGTGTGAAATATTCTGATAAAATAAACATTGACACATAGCTTTTTTTATTTCTGTAATTGTGGAGGGAATAGAAAGTTCCAATAAATCACCATGAGAATAGATCATTTATTCGCCTTAATGAAAATATCATTTTGTTTCATTGATACTAACATATGTGTGATATTTTGATTGGGTAGTCTTGTATTTCCCGTTTCAATCAAAATTATATTATATTTTTCCAACAAGTTCGCATCCATTCTCCAAATATCAATATCTTCCAGATATGGATTTCGAGCTGCTTTTGCTGAGAACAGTTAGTAGAACTTGAAATGATGAAAAGTGATTCATTCTCATATATCCAATTTGAAGATAATAATTTTTCCACTAGAAGTTATTCTTTCCCGAAATTTCCGTTGGAAGCATCTGAACAACACCTGTTCGTTCAAACTAACAGATCAAGTTCAAAGAACAAGCTTCAATTGTTTTATGTTTACTCGACAACTAAGTCAAGAACACTTATAACTCAATTGTTTCCACGAAACAACATGTGTTCATAACATAAAACATTGTTTTTTCCATTAATAGGGAGATTTCAAGTAATTGAACAATTTAACAGTATAAAAACAAATAAATCCGACATGGAAGTGATCGTTAACTCAACAATACAACATCATACATTATTAGCACAAAGTTAAATTAAATACCATGAAAAATTGTGGAAGGCAGTTTTCATGAAAGATGGTATGCAATGATTCTTTTCAATTCTTTTTCATATGAAAAATGCTTATTGATAATATTTCCGAAAAATCGAATGTTTAACGTTTTCGAATTCAAACTTCAATTGAATATCATTTGTATCCTTGCGCCAATCATATTTTCAAACGATTCATTCAAAAATAGTTGAAAACAACGGAAAATACTTGGTATCAATAATTACCCAGTATATTGCAGAAAATTATATTTCATTGTTGAATATTTTTTCAACTTGATATCTCTTCTTCATTTTAGAGAAAGAGTATTCATATTTATTTTTATTTGTGGTCATATTTTTCATACGGATGATTCAACATGCTGAGGTCTATGAGAAACTGATCTGAATAACTAGAGTCCGACTTATACTCGCCTCCTGAGGTTGATAAAATAAATTAAGAGTCACCCTGGGATCAGAACTTCCCATCTTGGATAAAAGTTTAGATCATCATATCATTGTAGATATAGTTTTTTGTTTGTGTTAAACATTTTTTTCTACGACAAAAATTTGAAGGTATGCAAATTTTCAATTCCTAATTAGATCAATGAATTTACGACTACTCACCACTCTGTGCTCTGTTTTTCATGACCGCCTCACATTGCACGATCAATCATCAAATATTATTCAATGTTTATCGATGCATTGTAAGGTATTTTCCTAGGATCGAAGTTGTAAATCTAAAACTATTATTCCTAGACGTGTACGTGGCTTATGATGCCAAAGTACTATAATCGAAATAGTATTCTTACTTAACTCCGAATCTCGAGCGCCAGATTTTATAGTAGTTTACTCCAAGTACCAGGGTAGCAACAAATGGAGAAACGGTTGTCAAGGGATCTGGAATTTTGACACTTGTTGATATCTCCAAATGACTGTAGGCTTTAATTACAGCACTTGGTATTGGATACCGGTTGCTATTATTTGAACAGACCATCAGAGCCGTCTTCGCACTATCAGATAGACAGAGCTGTTTTTGCACTACCTCGACCTCCTATCGTGACTTGCCTGACTCATATGCCTGAAACGGAAATGTACTTTCCAAATAAAATTCAAATCGAATCAGCCCCTTGTAAATTACAACACTACAGCTCTCAAACATGTAGGTCCCACGTTCTACTCGGTCAGGTGCCCTGAGTCTCACGTGTGGAAACTATCACAATTTTGATACATCGCATCCCCTTCATCTAGGTCAAGCCAGTAACAATTCAACTATCTAACTTAGTACAACTAGCTAGAGGAAGGCATAAATATATGGCTAGGATTCGGACTACGATGCATCAAAGTTATTTCCCTGAAAATCAAATCAGAACTTCTCCAACTCCGAAACAAATTATATCTACAAAATTACCTTTACGAACCGGATAATGAATGGTAATCTTCATATCCGTATATCAGGTCTATATTTTACTTCAAGCGTGAAACTTTGCCGTGCAAATTTTTTAACCTTCCGGCAGGCGCGGTCCTAAACTCAACAAAACCGGGCGCGGTGTATCAAAATGATCACGCGCCTGTTAGACTCTAATACTTTGTAAATAACTACAATAAATTTTAATTTTATATATTATTTATTATTTTTTTATTTATAACAAAATTATTTTTTTTTAAATAAACTACCTATAAATATATATATATATATATACATATATATATATATATATATATATATATATATATATGACTTTACTGTAATATAAGAAATACAAAAACTTCTAAATCATTACACCATCTCGTCATCTATGGTATCTCGTGGTATTTCTGTCAATGTTCGACTGCAAACATTGCAAAAGCTTTCTATGTGCATGATACAAATGGGGTTTTTGCATTTTTGCAATTATATTTTGGTAATCGCCTCTGTCCTATGCAAATATGACATCTTTTGCGTTTTCCTACATTTTCATTTTCTTCTTTTTGTTGTTCTTGATATACTGGCTTGATTCTTTTCAGGCGTTGTTGCAGGCTGGTATGAATCCCTGATGTCTGTAAACTTCGTCGAGCCATATGGGGTGGAACTAATGCGTGTGATAAAGCTTTCAAAAATTTTCTTCTTCGAATAACATTTCGACCATTGCCAAAATATAGTACCTGAGCATTGATTCCGCTAATATTAAACATAGCAAAAAATACTACCATGGGCCAACGGCGATCATTCAATGTAACCACAGAATAGCGAAAGAGTAAATTTTGAGAAAGTAGCTGCAGATTTTTTTCTTTCTTCTTCGACTTTTCCCAGAGTGGAAACGAATAATAATTTTCAGTCCCATGAGTAGTTTGTAATTTTTTCAACCTGTACTTAAAAATGGTTAAATGAATATCATAGGTAATAAAAAAAAGGAATACAATTGGGTTCACCGAAATGGAGATAAGTGGATTTTGGTGAATATAATAAACTCATTGAAAAGTATTTCCTCAGAATCAGGGGTTTCAATTAACCCCCATTTAAGATGTTATACTGGTATATTCCCTGAAATATTGAAGATGGATATGGACAAATTTATTCTTATATGTTGCCGAAAAAACATTTTATTAAAAAAATATTAAAATATGGGTTTTGAATCTGTTGCCGCTATTGATGTCACAATTTGTCCGGCACCTGAAATTTAATTTGATCAGAATGTGATGTGACTGCATTGATTCATCAATAAGTGACACAAAAAAATATGTTTTTCTGTTATGTGCGACTCATTGTGAATAGCCTTGACCAAATCTCATTTATCCACGAGGTAAAATAAAAAAACAATTTGAATTTAATTTGAAAAAAAAATTACATTTGACATGAGGTCTGGACTTGTTTTGACCTGTTGAACTTGAATATGTGAAAATATACATGGTGTTCCATTTGAAAAAACAAAGTTGCTGGCATTTCCAGCAAAACCGGAAGTCCGTCATATTGTATTGTAATGTGATCGAATCCGAAATAGTTGCTTATATAACTGTACCAAATTTCAGAAAAATCCGTTTACGAATGCAGAAGTTACAGGGGTGGCCCGATATCCTGTGTCACCTGGTATATATAAGTGCGAAGGGAAAATATCGTCTGTGAATAAATAAGTGTGGAAGAATTGTGGCATATCAGACAAATTTTCTAATTCCAGAAAAAGACTATCTTCAAACTTGAGATCCCTTCTACTTTCGAAACCCAACCTAACAACTGACATCAAATTCTGGGAAAAAGCGGTATCTCAAAACGCAGTTGGAACCTGTGTCTTCGAATAGCTCAGTTGGTTGAAGCATAGACTAGCAATCTAGAGGTCGCAGGTTCGATTCCTGCTCGAAGATACTTTTTTCTTATATGTCTGATATACCACAATTTCCCTTCATATATATATATATATATATATATATATGATAATTATTTCCCGTTATCCCGTTTCCCGTTATTACGTTTTCCGTTACCCCGTTTCCCGTAACACCCTTATCCTATTATCCCGTTATCCCATTTTCTGTTAGCCTGTTTTCCGTTATCCCATTATTTTGCAAATACTTAAAAATACCAATGAATATATACTTAATTAATATGGATAAAGTAATGAAACTGGACCCGTATTTATTAAAATATACTAGATAAATTCAATAACCGTTCATTACACTTCGAAGGCACAATACAATAATGCACTCTGACAATAAAATATTCAATCACAGTTCACCAATAAAATGTACCGCGTACCGTACTGCACTAAAAATTCAGGTTGAATTCGCTAATATTAATTACTATTTCTTTCACTAAATGACTCCTCCTTCGGCGGTACCTCCGATCTTATATATTTCCGTCCTTGGTATCCAGAATCTTCGAGCGGTTCGTGGAAACATCGAGATCTTTCGATGGGGAGAGCCCAGTGTGATGTCGACCAGTTGGTCGTGATATTTCTGGATTTTTGCATTAATAAAAAACCGCCACATTGTCTGGCCCGTGCGGGATAAACAACGCAGGCGCGTACATTACTTATTTTCGTAACACTTTATTATATTATCCACAATTGTAACTACACAATTCGGAATACTTATAAAAAACTTCCAGTTCCATATTTCAAATCAAATTACTGATCAGAGAACATTTTTAAGCTGATCAATGAGTATTTTTTATTATACATATTAAGTAAGTATGCTAGTAACAATATATTCATTGGTATCTTCATATATCTCGTGGATTATATTGGTTCATAATTATGCTAATGGATTGTAGAAAACAAATAGAGCCTTAAAATTATCATTTAAAGGTCGCTCGAAAACATCTAATCTACAGTACTCCCCAAGATTCAAAAATTTTGAGCAACCTTTGAAAAATAATAAATTGGGTTAACATTTTCAGGAAGTAATTTGTTTATATGTACAAAGAATTGCCGCCATGAGAAAAAAAATTAAAACAAAACCAAATCGAATTTTGCCATTTTCGAAATTCCTGAGCGACTTCTTAAAAATATTCGATCCATCTAAAATTTCAAGAGAGATCCTCATTTACAGAAAACTAACATATTTCCATGCGAGACTCGGAAAAAAAATTGTCGGTCAAAATGGGTCACCCTAATATATTATATATATATATATATATATATATATATATATATATATATATATAAATATATATATATATATATATATAATAAAGGAATTTGTGGCATCACAGACACAATTTCAAATTCTAGATAAAAACATTTCCGAGCAGGATTTGAGCCCACGACTTCAATATTATTAGTCTTATGCTCTTCTAACTGAGTTATCGAAAAAACTGGGTTCACATCTGCATTTCGCGATACCGTTTTTCCCCCGAATTTAATGTTAGTTGTTAAAACATGGAAAGTGAAAATATGAGATGTAAAATCTACGTGTATTGTCAATGGTCATAAAAAACATATTTCACATATGGCCGACGACGCCGAATTTGCTGGCTCCAGTCGATGTTTTAAAAGACAAGTTTTTATTCAAGCCGTGTACTAAAACCTATAAAATAGTTAGTATTTTTTTTTGTTTATCGTCAAAGTATCAATTTTATTATTATTCGCGCGACAAGCTTTTTTAAACCAAATAATTCAACAAAAAATAATTAAATCATTAAACTTATTTTATACGTTTAAGTACGCGACTTGGATGAAAGCTTGCCCTTAAAAAGGTTTTTCATTAGTAATTTTTTTTTCTGTTAGTTCGCCTCAATTTGTTCATTTCTAATAGAGCATCGTTATTACAAGGTCTGTTCCCTGTAAGTTTTAAGCTCAAGATCTCCTACCCCAAAACCCCTACATACCAATTTTGAATAAAATATGACCATAATCAAAAACTTGAGAGATAAGTGCCATGTGAAGTGGAATGAATAGAAAAATCGAATTTAAACGGTTTTCTTCACATAAAGGATTCAATATAAAATTGAACCAGAGAAAGGTAGATCTCAGGTGAAAAACAACTACTTTCCTGGCAAATACCACGCAGAACGTTGAATGATATTCACCTGAAAATCCATGCATACTTCCATAAAATATCAATGGACATTGAATGCAAATGTTTCTTTCTGATAAGCTCGATTATGTTTAATTTAAGTCGTGTTCACCTAACAATCCGCATACCGGTTTCAGGCTTCTTGGCCCTCATCAGTACGGAGTAGTCAACCAGCCAAAAGTCCAAAGAACTCTGGCTGAAGTGAGACACAACGTAAACAAACCATCATCGATCTTGTAACACCTATAGGTACGCCGGAAAAGATAAACTTTAACTGGCGGTACCTAGTGACAGAAAGAAACACTCCGAAAATCTCCCACCTCGATAGGTTTCTAAATAAAAGATTCCTTCTCAGTAGGAGTGGCAAGCCCGTCTAGCATATAGTGAGAGATAAGTGCCATGTGAAGTGGAATGAATAGAAAAATCGAATTTAAACGGTTTTCTTCACATAAAGGATTCAATATAAAATTGAACCAGAGAAAGGTAGATCTCAGGTGAAAACAACTACTTTCCTGGCAAATACCACGCAGAACGTTGAATGATATTCACCTGAAAATCCATGCATACTTCCATAAAATATCAATGGACATTGAATGCAAATGTTTCTTTCTGATAAGCTCGATTATGTTTAATTCAAGTCGTGTTCACCTAACAATCCGCATACCGGTTTCAGGCTTCTTGGCCCTCATCAGTACGGAGTAGTCAACCAGCCAAAAGTCCAAAGAACTCTGGCTGAAGTGAGACACAACGTAAACAAACCATCATCGATCTTGTAACACCTATAGGTACGCCGGAAAAGATAAACTTTAACTGGCGGTACCTAGTGACAGAAAGAAACACTCCGAAAATCTCCCACCTCGATAGGTTTCTAAATAAAAGATTCCTTCTCAGTAGGAGTGGCAAGCCCGTCTAGCATATAGTGAGAGATAAGTGCCATGTGAAGTGGAATGAATAGAAAAATCGAATTTAAACGGTTTTCTTCACATAAAGGATTCAATATAAAATTGAACCAGAGAAAGGTAGATCTCAGGTGAAAAACAACTACTTTCCTGGCAAATACCACGCAGAACGTTGAATGATATTCACCTGAAAATCCATCATACTTCCATAAAATATCAATGGACATTGAATGCAAATGTTTCTTTCTGATAAGCTCGATTATGTTTAATTTCAAGTCTGTTCACTAACAATCCGCATACCGGTTTCAGGCTTCTTGGCCCTCATCAGTACGGAGTAGTCAACCAGCCAAAAGTCCAAAGAACTCTGGCTGAAGTGAGACACAAGTAAACAAACCATCATCGATCTTGTAACACCTATAGGTCGCCGGAAAGATAACTTTAACTGGCGGTACCTAGTGACAGAAAGAACACTCGAATCTCACCTCGATGGTTTCTAAATAAAGATTCCTTCTCGTAGAGGCAAGCCGTCCAGCATATAGTGAGAGATAAGTGCCATGAAGGGAATGAATAGAAAAATCGAATTTAAACGGTTTTCTTCACTAAAGGATTCAATATAAAATTGAACAGAAGGAGATCTCAGGTGAAAAACAACTACTTTCCTGGCAAATACCGCAGAACGTTGAATGATATTCACCTGAAAATCCATGCACTTCCATAAAATATCAATGGACTGAATGCAAATGTTTTCTTTCTGATAAGCTCGATTATGTTTAATTTATGTCGTGTTCACCTAACAATCCGCATACCGGTTTCAGGCTTCTTGCCCTCATCAGTACGGAGTAGTCAACCAGCCAAAAGTCCAAAGAACTCTGGCTGAAGTGAGACACAACGTAAACAAACCATCATCGATCTTGTAACACCTATAGGTACGCCGGAAAAGATAAACTTTAACTGGCGGTACCTAGTGACAGAAAGAAACACTCCGAAAATCTCCCACCTCGATAGGTTTCTAAATAAAAGATTCCTTCTCAGTAGGAGTGGAAGCCCGTCTAGCATATAGTGAGAGATAAGTGCCATGTGAAGTGGAATGAATAGAAAAATCGAATTTAAACGGTTTTCTTCACATAAAGGATTCAATATAAAATTGAACCAGAGAAAGGTAGATCTCAGGTGAAAAACAACTACTTTCCTGGCAAATACCACGCAGAACGTTGAATGATATTCACCTGAAAATCCATGCATACTTCCATAAAATATCAATGGACATTGAATGCAAATGTTTCTTTCTGATAAGCTCGATTATGTTTAATTTAAGTCGTGTTCACCTAACAATCCGCATACCGGTTTCAGGCTTCTGGCCCTCATCAGTACGAGTAGTCAACCAGCCAAAAGTCCAAAGAACTCTGGCTGAAGTGAGCACAACGTAAACAAACCATCATCGATCTTGTAACACCTATAGGTACGCCGGAAAAGATAAACTTTAACTGGCGGTACCTAGTGACAGAAAGAAACACTCGAAAATCTCCCACCTCGATAGGTTTCTAAATAAAGATTCCTCTCAGTAGGATTGGCAAGCCCGTCTAGCATATAGTGAGAGATAAGTGCCATGTGAAGTGGAATGAATAGAAAAAATCGAATTTAAACGGTTTCTTCATAAAGGATTCAATATAAAATTGAACCAGAGAAGGTAGATCTCAGGTGAAAAACAACTACTTTCCTGGCAAATACCACGCAGAACGTTGAATGATATTCACCTGAAAATCCATGCATACTTCCATAAAATATCAATGGACATTGAATGCAAATGTTTCTTTCTGATAAGCTCGATTATGTTTAATTTAAGTCGTGTTCACCTAACAATCCGCATACCGGTTTCAGGCTTCTTGGCCCTCATCAGTACGGAGTAGTCAACCAGCCAAAAGTCCAAAGAACTCTGGCTGAAGTGAGACACAACGTAAACAAACCATCATCGATCTTGTAATTACCTATAGGTACGCCGGAAAAGATAAACTTTAACTGGCGGTACCTAGTGACAGAAAGAAACACTCCGAAAATCTCCCACCTCGATAGGTTTCTAAATAAAAGATTCCTCTCAGTAGATTGGTAAGCCCGTCTAGCATATAGTGAGAGATAAGTGCCATGTGAAGTGGAATGAATGAAAAATCGAATTTAAACGGTTTTCACTAAAGATTCAATATAAGATTGAACCAGAAAGGTAGATCTCAGGTGAAAACAACTACTTTCCTGGCAAATACCAGCAGAACGTTGAATGATATCACCTGAAAATCATGCATCTTCCATAAATATCAATGGACATTGAATGCAAAGTTTCTTTGATAAGCTCGATTATGTTAATTAAGTCGTTTCACCTAACAATCCGCATACCGGTTTCAGGCTTCTTGGCCCTCATCAGTACGGAGTCAACCAGCCAAAGTCCAAGAACTCTGGCTGAAGGGACACAACGTAAACAAACCATCATCGATCTTGTAACACCTATAGGTAGCCGGAAAGATAACTTTAACTGGCGGTACCTAGTGCAAAAAAACATCCGAAATCTCCACCTCGATAGGTTTCTAAATAAAGATTCTCTCAGTAGGGTGGCAACCCGTCTAGATATAGTGAGATAAGTGCCATGTGAAGGGAATGAATAGAAAAATCGAATTTAAACGGTTTTCTTTACATAAAGGATTCAATATAAAATTGAACCAGGGAAAGTTAGATCTCAGGTGAAAACAACTACTTTCCCTGGCAAATACCACGCAGAACGTTGAATGATATTCACCTGAAAATCCTACTCCGTACTGATGAGGGCCAAGAAGCCTGAAACCGGTATGCGGATTGTTAGGTGAACACGACTTAAATTAAACATAATCGAGCTTATCAGAAAGAAACATTTGCATTCAATGTCCATTGATATTTTATGGAAGTATGCATGGATTTTCAGGTGAATATCATTCCAACGTTCTGCGGATTTGCCAGGAAAGTAGTTGTTTTCACCTGAGATCTACCTTTCTCTGGTTCAATTTTATATTGAATCCTTTATATGAAGAAACCGTTAAATTCGATTTTTCTATTCATTCCACTTCACATGGCACTACCTCATTTATATGCTAGACGGCTTCCACTCTACTGAGAAGGAATCTTTATTTAGAAACCTATCGAGGTGGAGATTTCGGAGTGTTTCTTTCGTCACAGGTACCGCCAGTTAAAGTTTATCTTTCCGGCGTACCTATAGGTGTACAAGATCGATGATGGTTTGTTTACGTTGTGTCTCACTTCAGCCAGAGTTCTTTGGACTTTTGGCTGGTTGACTACTCCGTACTGATGAGGGCCAAGAAGCCTGAAACCGGTATGCGGATTGTTAGGTGAACACGACTTAAATTAAACATAATCGAGCTTATCAGAAAGAAACATTTGCATTCAATGTCCATTGATATTTTATGGAAGTATGCATGGATTTTCAGGTGAATATCATTCAACGTTCTGCGTGGTATTTGCCAGAAGTAGTTGTTTTCACCTGAGATCTACCTTTCTCTGGTTCAATTTATATTGAATCCTTTATGTGAAAAAAACCGTTTAAATTCGATTTTTTCTATTCATTCCACTTCACATGGCACTTATCTCTCACTATATGCTAGACGGCTTGCCAATTCTACTGAGAAGGAATCTTTATTTAGAAACCTATCGAGGTGGGAGATGGAGTGTTTCTTTCTGTCACTAGGTACCGCCAGTTAAAGTTTATCTTTTCCGGCGTACCTATAGGTGTTACAAGATCGATGATGGTTTGTTTACGTTGTGTCTCACTTCAGCCAGAGTTCTTTGGATTTTTGGCTGGTTGACTACTCCGTACTGATGAGGGCCAAGAAGCCTGAAACCGGTATGCGGATTGTTAGGTGAACACGACTTAAATTAAACATAATCGAGCTTATCAGAAAGAAACATTTGCATTCAATGTCCATTGATATTTTATGGAAGTATGCATGGATTTTCAGGTGAATATCATTCAACGTTCTGCGTGGTATTTGCCAGGAAAGTAGTTGTTTTTCACCTGAGATCTACCTTTCTGGTTCAATTTTATATTGAATCCTTTATGTGAAGAAAACCGTTTAAATTCGATTTTTTCTATTCATTCCACTTCACATGGCACTTATCTCTCACTATATGCTAGACGGGCTTGCCACTCCTACTGAGAAGGAATCTTTATTTAGAAACCTATCGAGGTGGAGATTTTCGGAGTGTTTCTTTCTGTCACTAGGTACCGCCAGTTAAAGTTTATCTTTTCCGGCGTACCTATAGGTGTTACAAGATCGATGATGGTTTGTTTACGTTGTGTCTCACTTCAGCCAGAGTTCTTTGGACTTTTGGCTGGTTGACTACTCCGTACTGATGAGGGCCAAGAAGCCTGAAACCGGTATGCGGATTGTTAGGTGAACACGACTTAAATTAAACATAATCGAGCTTATCAGAAAGAAACATTTGCATTCAATGTCCATTGATATTTTATGGAAGTATGCATGGATTTTCAGGTGAATATCATTCAACGTTCTGGTGGTATTTGCCAGGAAAGTAGTTGTTTTCACCTGAGATCTACCTTCTCTGGTTCAATTTTATATTGAATCCTTTATGTGAAGAAAACCGTTTAAATTCGATTTTTCTATTCATTCCACTTCACATGGCACTTATCTCTCACTATATGCTAGACGGGCTTGCCATCCTACTGAGAAGGAATCTTTTATTTAGAAACCTATCGAGGTGGAGATTTCGAGTGTTTCTTTCGTCACTAGGTACCGCCAGTTAAAGTTTATCTTTTCCGGCGTACCTATAGGTGTTACAAGATCGATGATGGTTTGTTTACGTTGTGTCTCACTTCAGCCAGAGTTTTTTTGGACTTTTGGCTGGTTGACTACTCCGTACTGATGAGGGCCAAGAAGCCTGAAACCGGTATGCGGATTGTTAGGTGAACACGACTTAAATTAAACATAATCGAGCTTATCAGAAAGAAACATTTGCATTCAATGTCCATTGATATTTTATGGAAGTATGCATGGATTTTCAGGTGAATATCATTCAACGTTCTGCGTGGTATTTGCCAGGAAAGTAGTTGTTTTTCACCTGAGATCTACCTTTCTCTGGTTCAATTTTATATTGAATCCTTTATATGAAGAAAACCGTTTAAATTCGATTTTTTCTATCAAAAAACTTGTCCTTCATCTTGGGGCCTCCATCTTGAATTTATGAATTTTGACAAAAAATTCAAAATTTTCGACCGCGAAAACCGCCGCATACTAATTTTGAATCGAATTGGACCATAATCACAAAACTCGTCCTCCATCTTGGGGCCGCCATTATGAATTTATAAATTTTGGCAAACATTTCCTAATCTTTGACCCCACAAGCCCCCACATGCCAATTTTGAATCGAATCGGACTATAATCACAGAATTCGCAAGCCATCTTGGAGCCGCCATTTAGAATTAATGAATTTTGACAAAAAATTCATAATATCCGACCCCGAAAACCCCCACATACCAATTTTGTTTTTTTCTTCAACAAAAACTCCATATTGCATTGTTACCGGAATTATGAACACCTGCCAAATTTCAAATTAATCGGACGACTAGGAGTCGGTTTGAAATTGACTTGTAAGATTTGACCCTTACTAACAACCGAACGAACGAACTTACTAACAAGTGAAACTGAATAAAAGCTTGTGAAAATCATTAGGACCACATAATGATTTCAGCGGTCAGATAATATTTACACACTTCAGCGCAAGAAGAAAAATATTTAGTATTTGATAAATATGAGGAAGATCCGAACTATTCAAGGACGTTGCAGAGGGCAGCACTATACATGCACATGCCGAGACCCCATAATGCGACTTATATTTCATGAATCATACACAAGTTCAAACACTTGACTGTAACTATGTTTATGAGGTCCACCCGTAAAGTAGGTACCAATCGAATCAGAAGACCCCGTAGAATACGTTGAAAATGGTTTAGAACTGTGGGGTCTTGAAAATGACCCCATAATTCAGGATGACCCCACCATGATATTTATAATCTTTCGACAGACCCCTTAGTGATTAGGTGACCTACGCACACACTCACACACACACACACACACACACTGTCCGGCGAATATACGGCGAGGCTAACAATGTTAGCCGACCGGTTTTGGAGGTCTTGAAGGAGACTCAGTCATCACTTGATATCGTTTGCAGTGCAATGAAATTGTTGGTGACTTAGATAAACTATCCATGCTTCAATCCATAGTTGCATGCGCCCACGTTTTTCGTTTTAAATCTTACAACTATTTTCATAGCTATTGAAAATTCACAATGACACATTTTCAGGACAACCTCTATGGGGTTGGGAATCTATTTGAAGACATAAATCTCTATGGGGCTAGGATAAATTATTTTATACTTTTCAGTCCGTTTTGAAAATAGGCTATATTAAATTTTTATTTTATTCAAATGATTATTTTATACTCTTCAGTTCGTTTAATAAACGTGGTATATTAAAAATAATATTCACATAATTATTTATTACCTTTTAGTCCAATTTATAACAGTGGAATATTGAAAAAAAATATTTTAACAATTATTTTATATTTTTAAGTCCGTTTTATAGGCGCGGTACATTGAAAAAAGTATCTTAATAATTTTTCATCTCATTCAACTCTGTGTAGCTCATTGTCCCTATTGAATTTTCCCTTCTGAGTTTCCAGATTTTTTGGGAGTGTTATTCCGTTCTATGTTCGGGTTATTCTATATGTTCGTTCCTATTGCCTATTTTCTGGAGCTTTAACCTCACTTTCTTCCCTGCGCGATGCCTGTGAAGTCAAGAATCGCAATATAGTTCATTATCGCGAAAAACACTTTAGATCGCAAAACAACGTCCGCTCGTCACCGGTATGGAGAGAAGTGTGTAATCCTAACCTAACTTTCTGTGGTCCGTGAACAAACAGATAGACAAGACAACGAGTTAATTTTGTATTGCCATCCAGTTCTGAGCCATTTTTGAACTTTCAAGTCTCTAGCTCACCGGTAAGTTAGTTTCAAATCGATTACAAGATTTATACCCGACAGACGCAGACGTGATAGAAAGTGCTTCGTTACAGCATTAGCCGAAGGAGTGGTTATTTTGCGATGGATATTCGACACACTTCACTCCCATAATTTGGGGTTAGTTGACAGTGAGCTACCCTGATTATTTGAGGGCTTTTCATGGCAACTGTTTTTGTGAAACAATAAAAACAAGCCATAGCCGATTCACCAGCAATAGCATTTACCTATATATCTCTGGCTGTGTGCTTACACTCAATTTCTCAACGTAAAATAACTGAAATATGCACGAAGAAGCGGTACGAAAAATATTACTGGAAATGAACAAAAACAAAGAGGAACTGAAAAACACAATCCTTGCAAGTGAAGCAAGGCTACTACTTCAAATTAAAATCTAAAAAGCAAAATAAATAGTCTGGAAGCCGTAAACGATCGCCTAAGAAATAAAGTGGAGCTGCTGGAGAGGAAATCCAAAAACTAATAATATAGTGATTTATGGGCTGGACAGAGACCCTCAAGAAGTATCATTGGATTTTGTTATCGTAGAACTGAAGAGACTACTGGAAACTGAGGTACAAGAAAACCAAACAAATAATTACTATTGTCTAGGAAATATCAGAAACTGCCTAGTCAAAATTGGTTTTGTCTCGTATCTTACAAAACAAGAAGTATTTAAAAACGCCAAACTTCTAAAAGGGACTGGCATATCCATTGCTCAAGATTTATCCCAAACTCAACAAACCGAACTGAAGGTCCTCGAAAAACACTTGTGGGAAAGAAGACAAAATAGTAATAATATAAACCGCTTCATCAAAGGCAATAAACTGATAGTGGGCAAATCAAGCTATAGTGCCGCAGATCTGATACAACTATAAAATAACCTTCCCAAAAGAGCCAGCGAACCATCAATCCCTACCCAAAAACTTATCCGAATCATGAGCGGAGGAGAAGAGGAAAAAGAAAATAGACCCCAGTTCACACCCACTTCCACTGGAGCGATAAAAAAGATTCTGAAGACAAATGAACCACCAGTAGAAAAAAACACCATCATAACGCGTTCGAATCGTTGAAATTGTTAGGTATACTTCCTTTTTAGTTATAATCGATTCTCAAATATTATTATTGGAATTTCAATTGAATTTATTTATAACAATAGTCTTCTCATATTATTTCTTATAGTGCTCTCCGCTGCGGAGCGCCGGATGTCAAATAAACAAAAAACGTATTGGAAATGGAAAAATATATAACAGACTTTGAAACTCAAACTATAGAGACAGAAATTTCATCCAACTTTGAGCAGTGTAATGAAGTTTTAAAAGTAAATAGAGAAAATATTAATTTCAAAATTGTTCATAACAATATAAGAAGCATACAAAAAAACTTCGATGCATTCTTAGGGTATTCAAAACAGCTCACCTACGATCCAGATGTCATTATCTTCACTGAAACCAGGCAGATAGGTGATGTAAATCTCCATATAATATTAGTGGATATGACAAAATATATAATGAGGGACTGTACAACCAAAACGATGGAACAGTCATGTTCATCAAAACTGAACTGGATTATAATTACGAAATAGTTGACTTTAAACAAAAAAACAAACTCATCTTCACCAAAATCAATTTCCATGATAAAAAAAACAATATTCTTGCTATGTATGAAAATCCACCTTACTGCACTTGGGAATTTACAAACTCGCTAAAAAACTTTCTCAGGAACTGTGAAAGTGCTGATTATTTCATTTTTCTAGGCGATATCAACATAGACATTTCAGATGAAAACTTTGACGTTTCTACTGTCGAATATTTAAATGCTATGAGTGAATTAAATTTCATCTCGTTGATGAATGATTACACAAGTGTAACTCAGAACTCAAAATCTTGCCTAGATCACATATTTATCAGAACCAAAGTAAACATTGAACTACTTCTACCAATTATAATAAAGACCAACCTCACTGACCATCACAGTACTTTACTATAAATAATGATCGAAAAGAATACAATTAGTGCCAATGAAAAAAATAAAGTTATTAAAATTGTTAACTACTCCAAATTAAAAACACAACTTCGACATGTAACCTGGAAAGAAATATATCAAATACCAAATCTAGTGAAGGCAACAAAAGAATTCGTAAAAATATTGGATGATAACATCAATAGCTGTACAAATACTCTAAAAATAAGATATAGAAAAAGAAAATGCTGGATTACTAACGGAATAATCAAATCTATCAATACTAGAGACACAATGTACCAAAAAACTATTCAAAATCCTAATAATGATATACTGAGAAATAACTATAAACTCTATAGGAACAAACGTAATGATCTCCTGAGAAAAACAAAAGCAAATTATTACAAAGCCAAAATTGAGAAAAATCAAACAAATAACACTAGATTATGGGAAACAGTAGGAGAAGTTTGTAGGAAAAAGCGTAACACGACTGACATAAAACATATAAATATCACAGGGCAAAAAACGGATGATATGCATGAAATTGTTGAAGCTTCCAATGAACATTACATAAATATTGGTAAAAAATTGCAAAAAAAGATTGTCAAAAATCCCTATTACAATAGCCCGAAACAAAACAAAAATTATCTGGGGTCCATGTTTCTATTTCCTACAAATACGACAGAAAATCTGAATATCTGAATATTGCTAACCGGAAAATCTGAATATTGCTAACCTTTTTGAAATAAAACCGGTCTCTCATATAAAGTATTTGGGATATCGATTTATAACACTGAGAAATCTACTTGACGAAAAAACTCTGGGAACACTATATTTTGCCCTTATTCAGTCACATATATCTTATGGAAATATAGCATGGGGGTCGACAGGTAGAACAATCATGAAAAAAATATTAATAACTCAGAAGCGCTTTTTAAAAATCATATACAACAAAAAGAGAACCCATCCGTTGGATGATCTTTATCAACAAACAGAAATATTAGAACCAATTCAACTTTTCTTCCACTATAGCAAAATGAGGTTACACAAAAATAAGCACTTATTACATAGAATAGATTATAAACGTCATACAAGAAGCAGAGAGCACAAATTCAAAACACCATTTATGAATAAAAGTATTGGGCAAAAAAGTTACAGATATCAGAGTCTGAAACTATACAATAATCTACCGGATCTACCGGATATCATTAAAAATATCAAAAACCTAAATGTGTTCAAAAAACACCTGAAAAAATATATTATCTCTATACCCCGTGCTGAGACACATACTCTATGTTTAACCGAAGAAACCAAAAAGAAGGAGGTTCTCTATTCGACGCGTATATTTTTTCATTTTTTTTTATGTATGATCACGCACAACTTTTTACAGAGCTGTTCGATTCCGATGAGTCTTTTTTCATTGGATAGGGTGTACTCCGAAGGTGGTTCTTTTCCAATTTGGACATCAAAATCCATCCCTAAGGGTAGCAAAATGAAGGATATTGATCGTTCACCCTCTGAATTTTGGTCCGTTAACCGATCAGGCATAACTTTGTAGTGGGTTTTCAGATTTGGATGATTTCTCTTTATTGGAAAGGGTATACCTCATAGTTGATCATATTCCAATTTGAAATGAAATGATCCACCCCTATGGGTGGAAAAATAGGGGATGATTGATTTTTCACTTGTGAACTTTGGCAAACATATGTAGTTGACATTGACAGACCCTCCTACATCCGTCAAAATGATTACATTCTATGAATGTAATCATTTATATATTCGAAGGGATGAAATAAACCAACCAGAACTTTCAAAATTAATTTCTATTATATAACAATAAATAGCTAAAATAGAAAATCATATTATTTGATAGTTAGTAGTTGAAGTTACCTGGGTAAGTAAGTATTTTGGAAGTTATCAAAAATTAAGTAGGTAGTAATTAGTAGATTCCAGCAACAAAAAGTTGAAAAATAAAAACTTTTCAACAAAAAATTAAACCGACGAAAAAATCAACTGAAAAGCAAAAAATAAGGTAAATGATAATTGAGCTCCTAAACTAATGTAACTGATTTTGAGTCAGCGCCAAACAAACTAGTAATTGAATTAGGTTAAGCGTAAAATGATGGCAGCGAGATACACGGCTGCGTTTTGATTACTTCTTCCAAAGTAATATAATTATTTTCGATAATTGTTTGTTTGGCGCCGCCTCAAAATCAGATACTCACATTAGTTTAGGAGCTCAATTATCATTTAGACTAGAAAGGTTTATTTTATTTTTTGCTTTTCAGTTGATTTTTTCGTCGGTTTATTTTTTTGTTAAAAAGTTTTTATATACATAAGTGCACTAACGCTATTCTCGCTTTATGCATGCATGTGATATATGCACATATATATATATATATATATATATATATATATATATATATATATATATATATATATAATATATATATATATATATATATATATATATATATATATATATACACATATAGTTGTTACCATAATCACTCTTGTTTACTCTCATTTATTAGGAAATCATCAATTATTAAAACCGAATTAAAATATTGTATATTTATTGTCTGGTAGTTTTTAGGATTATCTAAATGTTATTTATCTAAATGTTATTAACCTAAATGTAAATTATTGAAATGTTATTTATAATAACTACAACTTTTTTTTTCAATTGTATTTTTTTTAAATTATTGTATTTTCAATTTGTTTATTATTGTTTTTTCAATTTGTTTTTTATTGCTATGTCTGTCACACACAAGCGATGCTTTTGTGACGTATTACGTTTACTTCCTACCTTGTTTACTTAGTTGTACTACTTTATTCACATGTTATTGATATAAACATTTTTTATTATTATTTATTATTATTATTGAATGAAGAAACTCGCTGGGCTCTATTTACAGATTTCTTTCCCCATCGTTGGAGTGTGTCTATGAGGTAATGCTCGCACTGGTGTGGACGTGGCGCTGCCAGGCAGACTTCATCGCATGACAGTGCTTACGGGCTACGGAGTTGAGATGATATTTGGATAAGTTACTGTCTTCATGACCCTTCACTGATGAGGTGCAAAGACCTCGGTACTGGTACCCAGGTGGTCAACCCAAATTGGATTGGTTAATATGTTTCCGCAGCAAGCATTTGCGAAGAAACCTCGTATTGAGATACTATTCATGATCATTCATCACATGTAATCTAGTGATCGTCGGAGTATTAGACACGAAAAAAAACGTTTTCTTAAAGGCATTCGACCAACTTTACTTATTCACTCAGTTAGGGTCAGCTAACAGTGAAATCTTCTGATTCCATCTCACACCAATGATAAAAACAACTTGAAATGTGTACATTTTTGCTTGACAAAACAGTACGCTATGAGAATTCAAAAGAGTGACTGAAGTACAGCGAACGAGTTTCGTGAAATCGTTTTTTTATGATGTAGGTATAAAAAATTTCATATTTCAAAATAGCGTTCAAATTTTGGAACAAATAAATCGTATCGATAGTATAATGTTTCGAAAAATATCTATGTAGAGGACACATTATGTCAAAAATAAGTTATTATATGATTAGACAGTTGGGGAATCAGATTACTTTAGAAATTGATAAATTAACTCCTATATAAAATGTGTCATTTAAAGATGACTGTTTTGTCATTTTGACAGCGATAAAAAAGGTGCATCGTTTTTTATCACCGATAAAAACGCCTGTTCCTCTTAAGCGTCTACATCTAGTATGCTTACGTCACTTCAATGTCTGCCCTGTCAGTTATTTGAGTATTGTTGATAATTGATACTGAAACATTACAACATGAGTCGTTTTGGGGAAGTTGCGACTCAACAAATAACAAAAAATATAGAAAAAGCAATCATGCAATCCACAAAAAATACTAAAGCGTCAATATGGAGACAATTAATGGAGTTTTGTCAAGTACGAAATTACGAACTGTCGAAAATAACTCCGTTACAAAAAGTAGCGGATATATTGAAGGATTGGGCCTATAATATGAAAAAGAGGAATGGAGAGGATTATAAAGAATATGCAGTTAAATCAATTTGGAATTGATGAACTGCAAAGATGATTCAAGAAAAATATTTCTATGGATACAATATTGAATTTGATCCTTTTGCCGACATAAGTTTCAAAGAAGCTCGTGATGCAAGAAATAGTAAACGGAAATAATTACAAGTTATTCCAGAGAAAAGAAAAGTAAGTTATGTAGCATTGAACAAGAAAGATATAGTAAAAATGATAAAATTGTGGAATATAGACAACCCAGAGGGATTACAAAAAAGATTATTTCATATAGCTCCTTATGAATTAGCTTGGAGGGGGAAAGAAGCTGCAAACTGTAAAATTGGCCATTTTGAAGAAGAAAAAAATCAAGATGGAACTTCAACAAGAAGATTTGAATACAATACAATATTTTCAAAGACGACACAGGGTGGGTCGAAACAATTGGCAGACAGCAAATGGATAACAAAAAATGAAATGGATGAAGGTATTTGTGCCGTTGCATTGTTAAAATTACTGTTACAAATGAGAAATGAAAACATAACATCTGAACGACTTTTTTTAACTCCAAATCCCTTTTGGAAAAACAAAAATTCTAAAGGTTGGTACAAAAATGTTCCACTGGGTATAAATACGATTTCTACCTGGACCAAATATTCTACAACTGAAATTGGACTCGACATTTCAAATAATAAAATTACCAATCATTCGAACCGTCTAGTACAGTTTCCCAGTTAGCCAAAGTAGGAGTAAGTGACCAACAACTTATAAAGATAACGGGACACTCGTCATCATCTTCTATTAAACCCTACCTCCAAATTGATCCTGAACATCACGATAATCTTGATAGTTCCTTACGAGCCTCGAGTGAGAAAAATCAAAATGAATATTCTACATGTGTGAATACCAGAGAAGAAAATTTTGAAATCAGTACACCAAACCAAACAATTTATAACAATTGTGTATTTAATAACTGTTCATTTAAATAATTTAATTGTATCAATAAAGATAATAATTGTTGTTGTTCATTCATATATTCGGTCGTTAATTTATCTTGCCAAAAAACACTCGAGCTTTTCTCTTGAGGATAAATTTCTTTTTAACTCAAAATTTTTCCATCAGTAATTTTGCTCGAAAAATTGACATTTGACAAAATCACTCGACCTTCGGTCTCGCGATTTTTCTCAGTTTTTCTCGTAAAATTACTGATTGAAATAATTATTTCGTTACAAAAAGAAATTTATCCGATAAAAAAAGCTCTTGTGTTTTTACTGTTGATGAAACTTCCAATATGCAACTAATTGAAAGCTTCAAGTATTCGAATATACCCAAAATATAAGAGCTTCATCACTTTTTTCACATAATTGTTTTCATTTCGAACTCCAAACCGCAGTATAGTTATTGGTGATGATATATTTTTGGTAGAAATTCAAACCATTGGCGTACATGGAGAGTGTTTGGACCAAGAGTAGGAATAGTTTCATAGTTGAACAATAAAATCATGAAATTTGAAGGAAAAACTAACTTGAAGCTTATAACTGGCTAGGGTGAATATTAAAGTATCAATGAATAAACGAGTGGGCTAGTGGGATTCTATTAGTCATTTCACACCTAGTAGAAGTCGGTAGAATGAAAAAGTAGTTGAAACACTACCTAGCAGTGGAACGTCGTTCCAAATATGAAATTTCTGAAAATGCAAATATTAATATGATTTATCTGTTATTGCACTATCAAAGGAAACATTATGAGCGGCGGTTTGAGAGTTTCATTTCCCAGTTGTGCACCGATTCAATTAAGGGGTAAAAATTCAATGTTTGATCGCCAATCGTTTTAGTCGAACGACCCTCAACTGATTTCATTCCTGCTTCATGAAGTCTGATGAAAAGCGGTTCTAATATAGAGAAGATGTAAACTCAATGTTTGCATGATTACCGAATGTTTTCATTGAAGTGAGTTGTTTAGCAGCACCTACATGATTCAAACTTGCACGTGAGTCTTCTCCCCCACACATGTTAATGCAGCAATAGCCAAAGATCCAATCGATTTGGAAAAAATAACTGACTTTGAGTTCATAACAATTGATTTGTGAGATTCATGATGGATAGGAAGGAAAGTCTTACATTTCGAAAAAAAAAAATCCAAAACTTATATAGGTCGATTATATTTCATATGAAACGTCCAATTGACTCAGAATGCCATCATATATTTTTTACTTCGAAAAGATATTGCGTTTCATAGTGTACCCTTGACGTCACGTTCATCGAAAACATCCCCCTCTATAATCCACGTTCAGAAACACGCATTACTGTTCTTGTCAAAAATATAGCTCAATGCTTGATATACACCATCAATATATAATTGAACTCTGTTAATTGATGGACTCATTCAAAAAAAAACCCGTTTCACCAACTGTTTTCTTTATTTAAAACATTCAAAGTTTCTGAACGGGCCTTCCTTTTGATGAAGAACGATCATTGGCAACACCGCAAATCTTGAAGACAGTTCCCAGTTCCTATTCTCATGAATAATATTGAGATTTGAGGTTAATGTTTATTTTTAACAACATATTAATTTCCTAATATATAAACGATTTGGTGTGTTTATAATGGACAAGGCTTCGTAAAAGCAGGTCGGAAAATTTGCTAAGGGTGAAATATGAATTTTTTGAGTGCTGAAATGAAAAATGTAAAAACGGAGAGGTAAGCAATTTGTGTTAGGTATATGCAAAAATGAATATCGAGATCATATTTCAACTGGCTTATTCGCATAAAAAAAGTAAATCAATACATGTTATCTTTTTACAGATCTACCAGAGACTCCGATAATGCTGTTGAAATGCCAAGAAAACGTTTGCAAGGTGGAAGCAAAGCTCACACCAGAACATAAAATCCACAAAAAAAATTATAATTGTTTGGTGCAGAGAGACGAAGGAGCAATGTCCTAGAATGTCGGTGTTTAGACTCTCTGGCATCTGAAGGTATGTGTATATTGAAAAAATATATTGACAATTCAGATGAGATCAAATGTATTTGGTATTCATATAACATCAAGAATGCCCAAGGCCAATTTGAAGAATTTGTGAGTTGGAACAAAAAAGTTAGAACAAAAAAACTCTTGAAATTTTGGGAAGTTACATAAAATTTATTTCAAAAACTGAATCAGAGAATATGTGTTTCATACAATGCATTGTGTTTTCCAGGTGGATGTAAACATGGATTGGCATTTTTGATATGGCTCCATAGAAGAAGTAAAGAACCCTCTGTAACTTCACAGACATGCAATCAAAATTATCAACAATGGGGAAAGAGTATAAAATTCCTGAATTGGAGGCTCTAATGGAAAGAAAAATTCCTGAATTAAGAAACAGACAAGGATAATTTCTGAATAAAGTGAAGAGTTCATCAGGAACTGGAGAAATATTTTCATTTTTCGAAAATAAACCATTTGAAAATATAGCCATATACCGATTGGCACTCAATTTTCAAAAAAAAAATCTAATAGCACAGCAGATGAACTCATTGAGTTTATGACTGAACAAATGACTGATTCGGCATGTGAAACGGCTGAACAAATAACGAGATTCCACTCGAAATGTTCTACTTGGTATGAGTTATGGTTTGGACGAGTAACAGCTTCTAGGACATATAAAACCACAGAATGTAAAACTGAGGAAGGAGTTCTGGCTGAAACAACTTTAGGAGCATCTAAAACCCTTTTAACTGACCCAGTGAAAAGAGGACTACTTTTGGAAGGAGCAGTCAGAAAAGAAGTAACTGACTACAATGACTGGTTTAACATATTTTGAACCGATGGGGTGAGCATAAACTTTCATTAAGAGAATCCATCATTTTTACATTCATTAAATCAAAAACAGATATGAAGTATGTTGTCCTATCAGTTCTCTTCAACATAAGTAAGCCAATATGTAGAATTATATTCCATGAAACGTTGATTATATTGGCAACAATTTTGAAAACAACAATTGCTTGGCCAACTAAGGATGAGATATCAGAAAATATGCCAAAATATTTCGCTACTTTTCAGAATGTCAGAGCAATTATTGACTGTACCGTGATACCAGTTGAACAGAGTTGTTTGTGTTGTAGATTGAGCACTCATTCTCTATATAAAATGAGGCATACTATTAAAATCATGACAGCAGTCACTCCTGGTGGTCCCATTACATATATTAGTAAAGCTTATGGTGGAAGGAGTTCTGATAAGGAAATATTTAGACAAAGTGGAATGGTTGAGAAGTTGAAAGCTTCCGAAGATCACTTAATGAAAGACAAAGGTTTTATTCAGCTACCTTTTCTGAAGAATAAATCACAATTTTCCAAAGAAGAAGCTTTAATAAACGCCAAAATTGCAAGGGCAAGAGATCACATTGAAAGAGTCAATCAGAGAATGAAAACTTGAGATTTTTGGAAACCATTACCATATTCTTTGATACCTCCAATTGATAACATTTTCATAATAGTTTGTGCTGTAGTCAATTTATCAAAATCCATATTTAGTGATGACAAATTTATTTCGTTAAGTTATCCATGAATTTGCATTATAAATTTGTATTTTCATTTTAGGGCAGTATTTCTGATTGCCCATTAAGTTTGTATTGCAGATTATTCAAGTTTGTATTGCAGATTCGATATAGTGTAGTAATTATTGCTCCTAAACTGCTCAATTTGAAAAAAATCTCCAAGCGCAGGAATATTTCAATTGGAAAGCATATTCAGAAATCATTTCGGGTGGAAGTTTGTATGGATGTACCATCAGTTGAAGTCATGAAAACTGGTATATGGGCTTTTCTTTTCGAAATTCATCCCCTAAAGGGGTCAAATGAGGGTTACATTTTTTTATGGGGTTTCGATTAGTTTTTGAGTTACGGTCATGAACATTGGTGTTTTGGCTCTCTATTACAAATGAAGAATTCGTGTTTAACCTAACTTGGAAATTACTTTTGCTGTAAAATCAATTATGGCACCGAAACGAGATAATGGGGAACGGGAAGCCACAGGCATTATATATAAATATATATATTAATAGTTGATTTTGTTTTCATGTTTCAGCACATGCACAGAATACAGAATATATCAAAGAACTGTGTAATCCCTGAGATCGCAAGCTCCTTTGATTGGCCCAGTGGAGCATTTGCCAATGGAGGTGAGGATTATTTCATTCAGTTATTTCAAGTTTGTCAAAATTACTCCTGATATATTGGTTAAATGATACTTTATATCAGAATTGAACATGGGATACTTCACAACCTCTGGTTATTCCATGAGAAATATAAAGTGAAAATGCTTGTTTTTTTTCTGGTTTATATTTTAAACCACTTTGATATTTTATTGAAAAACTTATTGTTTATCCTTTAAAAAAATATCAAGCTTTTTTTTTCATTAGTAGAAAAAATGAAGTCTGCTCCACAGTAAAAAGCATTTATTTCTAGGGAAAAAATTAGCAATTCATTTCGGCAAAGTATTTTGCTATCTTCAGGCTCTCTAAAATCTACATAAAAAAGATACAAGAGTGACCATTGTAAAAGTTGATAGAAGGATTACCAAAAAAATAAACATAACATCACTGATTTACACAAACATTGAAGTTAAAATGTCAACTGATTAATATAACATAGGTTATCGACTGAATTTATGAGTTGACATTTTAAATTCAATGTTTGTGCTAAGTCTTCCACCAATTTTTACGATTTTACGATATTTTAGAGAGCCTGAAGCTGGCAAAATACTTTGCCGAAATGCATTGCTATTTTCTTTCCTAGAAATAAATGCTTCTCACTGTGGAGCAGACTCAATTCTTTCTACTAATTAATTAGAACTCCACCTGACATGGACTACTTTCATAATCTTTTTTTTTTTTCATGTTCATCTAGCATCTGTACAGTTAACACAGAATGGATCAAGCAGTGGATTAATTCTTCAAAATGAAGTGGGGATATAAGCTTCTGTTGAACTTACCTTCATCCATTGGGGTATTCGCCGAATTATTTTTTATCAGTAATATATTGAATGGATAATTTATTGCATGTACCAATAGATGTTCCAAATATTACTGTATTGATACTTCTATTTATGTTGTAGATATTCTCGATGTTGGAATTTATCGAATGGATTATTGCATTTACCAAATATTACTTATTGTATCGATATTTTCTTCGAAGCTTTTCTAACTAGATTAATGATGTTGAGATTCATCATTAATGTATTGAATGGATCATTGCATGTTCTGATAGATGTTCCAAAAATTACTGTATCAATACTTGTTTTAACGAAATTTAAGATGTAGATATTCTTGATATTACGATTCATCATGAATGTATTATTGCGTGTACCAATAAATGTTCCAAATATTATTGTAACAATACTTTTATTTAAACTTTTTAACAAAATGTACAATGTAGATATTCTCGATGTTCTGTGATTGTTTAGATATAATCAATAATAAATGCATTATACTGTTAATATATATGTAGGCTTTGTCTGTTTGTATTATAATATAAATAAATCCATATCCGGTACCTGTTAGTGTTTCCTTCATTTGATGAGTCAAACATTTATTAATACTGGAAATATAATTATCAATTTAGAATGAATAGACATAATTCTTAAATTTTATGAAAAATTATTTACTTATTTCACACCAATCCTTTGTTGAGGGATACTAATTCGAGGGTAAAGACGTTTACTCATCTATTTTTTACAAATACAGGCTCACATTTTCTATGGTGAAAATGTTCCCTATGGTTACAAAGCTATAGAAAAAAACATTATTTCTGAAGATATTGGAATTCATGAAGAGAATGTGACAACAAACCTCAGAAAACTTTGATATAACACTGCACATTCTAGTTATTCAAAGTATTTCTGAATTTCAATCAATCAAAATAGAAGAAATGATCTTATCGACAAAGTCGGTAAAGAATTCGTCCACCGTATACTCCTGAAATACATTGTATTGTGCCATTTGACGTAGCAGATATTGAAAATTTTACAGTATTGCATTTTTTCTATTCTGACCAAGTTATGGACAGACGAACAGGATCAGAGGGTTTTTCAATTTCCAGACAATTAGTAATTGAATTAACTTTCTTATAGCGAGCTCTGAAAGGGATCGGCAAATTTCTTTCAATTTCAGATATGTCAGGCCAATATATGAGCTCTTGTAAACAATTCGCCATCATAGGCACAGCTTTTGTGAAAATCTTGTGAACACTTGATTTACTCAAATCAAAGTCATCAGCCAATCGAGAGTATACATCCCCAACCCGCATCTTTTTAAAACTTAGCAGAACATCCATATATTTAATTTCTTCAATTTAGGTGATGTTTTTCACAATGTGGTAAACATTTTCAGGGAGCCCCAAATAAAATTACTCTTCTTTTCTCTAAGTGCAATAGATAAGCGCTGCCGCTGCTGTCCTTCGATATTTTCACAATCAGGAACGGATAAAGACTGACTAGGAATATACTCAGAATTTTTTTTGGTGCTGTAATGTATTAGCTTGGCTACTGCTAGGAGAAGAACTATTCGAAACTCTTGAGTAAATATTTCCAATGGATATAATGTCACTAAACACAGTTTCACTAGCTGAAGGAGTGATGTTTTCATTTGGTTTGAGTTTCTCCATCGTTGGTAGATCATGTACTTATGATGATGAAACATTGTCAGACCAATGTCGTGTCAGGTTAATATGTGGACAGACATCTTTCTTCAACATAAATTTGGATCCCGTAGCATATTCCCAATTCGCAGTTTCTTTTTTCAGCTGGAACCAAAGAATAATATGTTTATAGGACTGGATATAAAATACAATACCGATCGATGATTTTGCAAACTTGCATTGAGTGAAATTGGAGGTCGTTCCTTGATGTAGTCACCTGGAAATGTTCTGCACAAAAGCACATATTTCCGCTTTTTACAAAAGTTTTATTCGCTGTCACGATCCATTTCTTAGTCGTCCTTCATCTTTAGCAGCATAAAAAAATTGTTTATTTGAACTTTCACTGGTGTTCAGACAACCGGGCACATATCACTTTTCAAACATTTTCATAGTTATTAAAATTAAAAAATAATTTCCGAAATTTTTCAATACCATACATTCATGGAGAGCTTGTTCGTTTGCAGCAGTTCTCTGCATATATCGTGTCTCGTATCAGCTATATGCAAGAGAAAGAGCTGGAGAGAGAAAAACGATTGATAATATTCTATTCCGTGGAGCAAACGAACGAACCTATCAAAGTATCAAATAACAAATGTCATTACGTCACAATTCCATTTGCACAACTCATACAACGATGCCAAATCAACTTTTAGTGAACGTGACGTCACAAAACCACTTTTTTTCCGGATTATGGAAAAACTACCCATCAGAAAAAAAAGTGATATCAGCACATATACTTTCTAATCACAGTGTTTTCTCATGGTGCATAAAAAGGTCCATTATTCATTTTGCTGCTGGGTGCTCCCATATAATAAGAACTATTGGATAAATATTTCAAGTATAGTTCTCCAGAAAAGTTCTACCTCCCGTAAAATTCTGGGGAAAAATATTGTATTATATATGAAACTCCTGAAGGATATTACCAACAACAAAATACATGACAATTCAATTTATCAACTAATCGATCTGAACTATGAACAGAATGTCTGATCGAATATGGAAATGGGTTCCCAATATATCGAAAAACCAACTTCAAACATATTCAATTTCTATCATTTGAAGACCCGGGAAGAATGGTATAAGTCACAATTTCGTCGGAACTATACTGTTAACGTGAGTCGGTAGAAGAGTAATATAACTTTCTGGTGACAACTCGATGATGGGGAAAAGGCGATTCAATTGTGTTAATTTTCACTAGAAAAGATAGACCATGCTGGGGAAAAACTGGCACTACTTTCAAGCGCCTGGGAAAGACTGATATTAGTCCAATGTTAACAAGATAGCGCGCTTTTTTGTCCGACTAACACTGTTCTTATTATTGCTAGTGATCAAAGTGATCACAATGCCTTCTTTTTTCACCAGTTCGAACTACAAACACCAAATCAGTCATTTAAGGTACAACTTTGCACAAAATAAAGGCGGTTTTATCGAAAAAATACTCCAATCTTCAACAGATACGAATAACCTAACTTTTCACCTTCGACAGATGGAATTTAGTAAATATGAAAAGTTATGTTAGGTTTGAATGTTGAAGAAGGAGTATTTCTTCGATGAAACCGGCTACATTGTGCAAAGTTGTACCGAAAATGAGAGATTTGGTGTTTGTAATTTAAGCTAGTAAAAAGAAGGAGAGCATTGTGAGTGATTTTTGTGCGCGAAAACGGTTCCTGAAAATGACCTCTTGAAGAAGAAGACTAAATGATAAACTTAATAACTGAAAATCATAATTTACGTAGCTACGGATATTATAGAAAATGATCAAATAAATGAAAGAAAGCTAAGACATTTACAGTAAAAAAACATTGATTACAAAAACATATAACCCGTCTATTGGTTACTGAATCATATTCACTATAATGTATCAAATTTACTTCAATTACAAATATATTTGACCCATTTTTCATTCAATCAATTTAAAATTTCTAATTATTTCAAACGTCTGATATTACAGTTCGAAAATACCACTGCATAATAACTAAACCTTGCGTACTGATCTCTCAATTCCAGAAATTTTGAAATTTCTACAAGCAAGCCAGCCACAGTTTTAATTTTGCTACATTATTTTCCTTTACATTTTAAAATTTATATTTGTCTCCTGGAACGTCGTTTTTTGTCAAAAACATTTGTTGATGCTTATTTTTATATGTATTTTAATGTTAGTTAGGTAATGTTTGTCCATACCGGACTACTAGCGCTGCTAGTGGGGAGTTTGCCGTACTTGAGGAAAAAGACTCATTGCAGTTCTACATTATTTTATTATTGATATCGATAGTTAATGATTATATACGAACTATTAGGCAATTAACTATATTACAGTTTCATCCAGCCAGTGGTAAGTTACCTATTTCATCACACATGATCGTTAATTGGGTTTCCAAGTATGATTAGTGAAATTAATACATGGGTTACGAGTGATATAAAATGGCGTGTAATTTTCATAGTATTAATGTAGGAATACTGAGGGAAAATGATATAATTTTCAAGTATTGAATCGCATAATGATTTCAGTTTTTCTTCAAAAGATTAAAATCGAAAATTTAGTCGAGGAGAGTTGAATAAATTCGAGTTTGGGTATTCTGCGTAGCTGTCACAAAATAGAATATATCATCATGAGATATATGGATATTTCTCAAGAGTTTACCTCTAGCTTCAGTTAAAAAATCTATTAATTCATGCTGTAATGTATTTTCTTTTATCTCGGTGGGTTTATTTACACGTTGTTACATAAAATCAATAAAATCGAAATTTCAGAGTTTTGGGTGCAGGATGTTCGTTATTTTGATCTATCATTGTGAAGCCAAAATGAGAAAAATGATCTTGAGCTTATTTTGGTCTATGATTTTTCACAACAAAAAAAAATCAATAGAATCAATCTAGAACATCTATAAAGTGTAGAAGGGCAACCAAGTTTCTCAAACTCTAAAATATTTAATAGACATAAATTACATTTACCAAGGTTTTGAAAACAGCTATGGATAAAGTTTCTGATATGTCAATAGAGGAGTATCATTTATTTCAGATTATTCATGAAGATTCTGAGAAAGAAAATATTACTTTTTCACGAGGAAAATAGGAAAAATTCAGTGGACACAGTGGTTTATCAGTCGTAGACTAGTAGTGTGCCCTCCTTCCACTCCTCATACATTTTCTAGATTGATTATATTGATTTTACTAGGTTGTGGAAGATTATAGACCCAGAAAAGCTCAAGAAATCATTGTACATTTGTGATCTGTATAATAAAATTTGGATATAAATAAGAATACAGGTTCATCACATCGCTACAGTATCGTAGAATCAACCTCAATTCATAAATTCCATATCATAGAGATGTGGGTACATAGATATCTTCAGTAATGGGCTATTGGAAAGGAGTCTAGTTGAATATCTGAGGGAAATATTTTTTTGCGAAAACCAGAAAACAACCGATTCTGATTGGAAAGAGAAAATATTTTGATCAATATGTTGTGTTCATGTAATCACCCCCTCCTCACCCCAGCAAACTCCTCTACATCTATTCTTCTCCAACTGAAGATAAATTTTGTCCTTTCATGAAGTAATATTGTACTTATTCGAAAATAATTGATATGTTCATAACAGTAAATGTTTCTTCCCAGCCGGTTTTGATAACTATCGTAGCGAAGCATAATATACAGGATGAAACACTTGAATACTTACTACTACTTTTAATAAACTTGATTCTATTTCACATTAAAGTGCATCACACGAAAATTCAAAAACAACAAGTTTCTAATACACAGCGAACGTCAGGTTTCTCAACACAAATGTCAAAAAAGTTAATTTGTATTTTCTCAGAATATTATGTTCCTTATGTAAGTGCCTGCATCTCACCGAACTCAAAATGCACTATGCAAATTCAAGAATAGCTCATGAGTAAAGAACCTTTATTTTTTCAAATACACAAATACGTTTTTCGAAGAAGTGATTTATAATTGAAAAAAGAATAAAAAATCATAGTCTCCTACTCCTAAAACAAGTTTTTACCGATTTTTTCTTTTTTTATTCCAGAATTTTGTGATTATGGCTACCATGTATTGGAGATTGGAACGACCTGTCTTATTTACATTGGTCGCAACACCAGTTCAATTGTTTTTAAATAATTTTTACTGCAGAGGTCAAGTTAGTAGGGGTTAATGAAAAACATATGTTTTTTGTCAATGGAAACCAGAAATGAGATTTTGTCAACACTAGGTAATTCAATTTTCCAGTTGATAGTTTTTCCATATGTTACGATAGTACTCAATAATTAGTCAACTTTTACTTCACAATTCCTCATAATACAAAGGGTGATGTAATAAATGAACGGAAAAAATCAATTGAAACTTGTTTCAGTAACAGGATGCTGTAATTTCATTTTTAGGGAATTTTACTTCAATTATAAGTTACTTCTTTGAATAACTTTTTTGTGTATTTAGAAAAGATACTTCACTTTACTCTTGAGCTTTTTATCAAATTTTCCACCTTCCTCGTATATGGAAGACAACTGAAGTTTGGATAGTGCATTTCGAGTTTGAGGAAATAATGGAGTCACTATCATAAGGAGTGCAAGTTTTCATTAATTTATAAGGTTTAGTACCACAAGGAAGGGGTTAAAAACAAAATTTGAGTACATCAATACTTCAAGGATATTTCATATTTATTATATTGATTACTTCCACTGTTGTCACCTTGTCCATTACCAAATATGGAAGAATCACCTGCTGGGATTATCCTTTCAAACATCCCCATTTCCAATTTTAATTCTTTCTCTACACTTCTCTTCTTTTGTTCTGTTATGGATACATTGCAATGGTGTAGTATATTTAGATTGTATTTGTTTTTTAATAACATTCATAGTTATTCCCTCGTGTTGGTGAAAAACAGTTTGGACTATGAATATGGATTCTTCCAATTGAGTTCGAATATTCTTCATAGAAAAATGTATTTACTTGAGCCAGGTTTCCTCTATAAAGAAAGTTTTCACACAATCTTCATATAATTCTACTATTTTTCCTGTGAAATGTATATATTTTATCCAAAAGTTCAACCAGATGCCTTCAGAAAATATATATTTCATTGTCCAACTAATTCAGTGAACCCAGTTCTAGGCATAAGCATCGTCGTAGGCAGCATTTATTGAAGGCCTCTTCGTAAAAATTCATGTCAATTTGTTTTTTTTTCAAGTTAATTTTAGTTTTTTGTGAATGATGTCTGTTATTTTCAGTTTAGAATGAATTGTTCTTTATTATATGGATGTTTTATTACTATCATAGCTAATTTTTTCTGTGAATTATGTTTGTCTTTCTAGTTAAGATTGAATTGTTATTTATTATATGGATGTTTCATTATTATCATAGACATCAAATCTGGTAACATGCTTTGGAAAACAATTTTTAAAATAATATAGGTATAATTGATGTTTCTGGAACAATTTTGTTGCCAACCCATCACTTTCAAATTATGCGTAATATTTGTGCTGTGTGCCTTTCAAATATGTCTTATCGTAACGTATTCATGAAAGCAGGAAGCTCAGCTATTGCTCAGGATTTCATAACTTAGCTATCAGTAGTCCATTTGTTGAATACTAAAGTCCCAATAAGAAATCTAATATACAGTGGTTCCAAATTGTTTGTACAAATTTCTACAGGAGATTTTTCTCAGTGTTTAAATGATATTTCATTCAGAAACCCATGTCCGAATCTCAACGATACAAGTGAGAAAAAATGTTAATTTTCATTTATATTATCTTATTTTTCGATATTTCTTGATGATAACCGTAACATTTATAGAGGTCAAAAATATGCTCATATTGATGAATGAACTATAGCAACCACTCCTCCCAATGGCACGCGGCAGGGTGTACCTTTTCTCCAAAATTTTCACGCTAATGGACAAAACCCAAAAAATTTTTTAGTCTTTATCAATTTATTTCACTCATATAATCTTAAAGTATTACTGAATTCATTTGTATTGTTTTCAAGATAATTAAACACTTATAGGTTCATGTTTAATAATCATAAAAACGATGCAAATGAATTAAGCAAACCTATGTGTGAAATTGATTGATAAATACGTAAATGAAGGAATTTCAGAGATTTGGCCATCAGCATAAAAATTTGGGAGAAAGGAAAATTTATGACAATACCTGTCGCGCGTCCATGGATGAAGTGGTTATTGAGTTCATTCATCGAAATGAGCATATTTCTGCGAGCTATGAGAATGTTTCATATATGAAGTGATATTGGAAATTATAAGTGACAATTTAATTTTTTTGTCTTTTAAGACCTTCGGACATGGGTTTCCTATATCAAATATATAAATGTAGAAATTTGGAAATATACTGGAAGTGCCAAAGGGACTACCCAATATCACATAGTATACCAAAAGTAACGTTTATTCAGTTCATAATTGAATCTAATATGGAAGTTGGTATATGTTATCTATGTGTGGTGAAAAAAGGAATGAAATGAGGAAATTTCGAAGAAACCTTGCATGAAACGACCCAATGTGGTTATTTAAAAGATATTTATTGACTCAATAACTTCCACAAAAGTGACTACGGATGGATGTTTTTTGGGGCTATGTTTTCAAATCTCAATTTTAACAACACAGTGATTTGAAAGGCGTATTTGATGTCGGGGATATTCCGCTGTGAATGCGAAGTGGAGGCGATGTTTTCGGTACATCGCATGCGAGCTTTCAGTCGCAAAGCTACTTCCATAGTACTTCACAGGTACTTCCCAGTGTTTGCCGGGAGCCTTATTTAAATCTGACATGAAAGAGAAATGTCAAATTATGGAATCTCATTTGTCGAACAAATTCGTGTCTGAGAAAGTATTGAATAAAAAAAAGGTATGGAAGGAAAAGTAGGGCACCAACCTGGTTAGTTGATTGTAGGCTACTGTTCCAACATTTCTCGTACAACAATGTTGTGTTACTGGTGGAGAGTTTGAAGAATTTCACGTTAAACTTCAGTGAAAATGTTTATTGTTATAATGTTTTGAATCGTAATGGTAATGACAAATTTGACAAACGACTTGCTTCGTCGAGGTCAGTGGACTGTCTCTTTTTTTATTTGCTGCGTTTCTCAGCAACGATCGGAAACTTGGGATGCGTAATGAGTGGACAACTATTTTTCAGTGAAGGGGATCGCAAATTCATCAGAAAACAACTACTTTCCTGGCTCATGAATCAACGAACATTGAACTGAATCTGAACTTTATATATGTTTACCTTCCTGTACTGTCGTGGGACAGAAATTCTAAAACTGATTACATTGATCACTCCGAATTGGATTGGTTAATGATATCTGCTCTGCATTAAGCATTTGCAAATTAACCTAATATTGAGAGACTTTGAACTATCATTCATCAGATGTGTCGAGGAATGAGTCAGGAAAGGGCTTGTATTCTTATAGATATTCGACCCCCTTCACTAAACATGTTTATATATATAGATATAGATATATATATAATATATATATATATATAAATATATATATATAAATATATATATATATATATATATATATATATATATATATATATATATATATGTATTGTAGATTTGGGGTTGCCTAGGGATGTGAAAATATCTCAACGTTTCGATGATGATTCATAATCATGCTTTCAGCAGGGTTTGACAGTGTGTGCTCGTTTTTTTGACAGTTCATATCGGTGAGATTGGGAGGAAACTTAAGTTTCACGAAACAAACTGGCTTTTCCAGACGTTATGATCATACAGAAATCCAATGGCACCCTGGGTCACTCAGTATATCGCAAAAACAATCGCACCAATCGATACCTGTATGCAAATTCCCATCACCATCCGCAAAAAACTTCATCTTCGACAACACATATTTTAGCTTCAACAACAATTTTTTCAAACAGATATTTGGTACCCGATGGGTTCTTCCATCAGTCCTATACTAGCACAAATAGTTCTGGATCATTTATTGGACACGGTTATTCCTTCTCTTCCCTTTTTTTTCCGTTCATATATAAGTACGTCGACGATATTCTTTGTGCTGTACCAGCTGGCAGCATTCAGAATACTGTGGATATTTTCAACTCGTTCAACACTAACTTACATTTCACAGTCAAATATGAAAAAGATAGTACCATCCCATTTTAAGACACCAAGCTCATCAGAACTCAAAATAATACTATAATTTTAGACTGGTATCAGAAAGAAACTGCTCCTGGAAGATTCATGAACAATTTTTCAATTCATCTTACCAAAAATTTTATACACCAATAGCGGAATAAATGGACACTGAATTTAATGGACTATTTTGGAACCCAAGTTTCGTAATAGTTGGTGTCAGAAGTGGGATTTAAGTGACTATTTGGGGACAATCCATGGTGAATACGAGGAATACACACTACGACGAGATGGAGACCATAATAGAGATAATCAAACAGCCGTTCGTCTAGCGAAGAAGTCGACTGAGAAGGAAGAAAAGGAAATCAACTAAAAGAAGAAACGACGGCGACTGGAAAAGCTAGAGGATGAGGAACAGCGATGAAGATGAAGATGAAGAAATCAACACAGTTTGGAAAACGATGAAAGAAATGGATGCTGAAATAACAGAAAGAGTTAGTGCGATACGGGAAGAAACAAAGAAAAAATTTTGGTGGCATGGAAAGAAGCAAAGAAAATAGTAAGGGGGGTGCAAGAAGAAGTAGAAAAAAAAATGCATCACTTGAAATCCAAGGCCACCGTGACAGGGTTACGACATCAAATAATACCGTGAAACCATCGACTTTTGTTCCTATATCGGAAACAGTTTGAAGCGGCAGCAACAGCCAATGGATGGACGATAACGAAAAAGCTTTGAAACGACCTGATTTGGCAATGTTAAAGACCATCCCAGAAGACCCAAGTCGCAAGAATGGAGATGTTATTGCTGCTTCAGAATTGGCACAGTTGGAAACACGTGTGCAAAAATCGGGTAAAAGTCTGCAGGAGTTTGGAGCAGACGGGCAAAGACTCATCCAACTTGCATACCCAGAAGCCCCTGAGTATTTCAAGAAACAATTAGTGGTGCGGTTATTCATCAACGAATTGAGGGATATCGAAATACGCATGACTTCAAGAAATGAAGTGGAGCTCTAGATTTTTCCTTGGAAGTGGAAGCGGCTCTCAACACCTTGAAAAGATTCACATAAATTTGTACTCCTGTTATAGTCTGGTTCACAAGAGCCATTTTCCGAAATTAGAGTCGAAACCAACCGAAAATTTGAAAAATAATCCTTAAAGAGCAGAAAATCGTCCATTCTTCAAGATTATTGTGTGTGTCTTTGCCATATGTGTTTTTTATTCTGTTGAAAAAACCCATTGTATCCAGTCTGCTGTCAATCGGTTACCCAATTATAGTCTCCAGAATCTGATAAAATGGTTATCCAATAGTAATTTTTGTCGAAGTTTGGTTGGGATTTTTATACTTTATTATATGAGGATGAATTTAATTGAATTCGATAAGTCGGCAAGGAAACAATAGTTTTTTCTGTAACATATGCTGATCCCACTCCCAACTGGACTCCAACAAAAATTGGTATTGGATCACTAGTTTATCAAATTAGCAGTATTGTTCTGAAGTAATCAATCACAATAAACTATCTTCGATTTCCATACTTCTCATACAAATGCTGCTGCACATGATACTCAAACGAACTGTACCTATGTCTTTTCAAAATCTCACTTGCTGACTTATGACTAATTTGTAACTTATTGCTACTTTCCCTAGTTTCATGGTTGGGAGTTTCTTATCTGAATTATTTTTCCACAACGGGAAAATATTGAAAATATGCATGATGAGCCACCCCAGCCAGATTCACAAAGTGACAGCATGAAGCAGATGCAGAAAATGTTCTAGATGTGGTAGGGGTGGACATTTCAAGAGAGACTGCTAGGTGAGGGCTACCACAACAATTGTCATCACCTGCCCAGGACACCCCCACGTTCTTTCTCATCTGCGAGGACAATCTAGCGATTCCCCAGACATATACCAGGGTAACTGGAATTAACCAGCATATCAGAGCACCTGTTTGCTAGCGATAACAAAGCATCCAGAGTCATCCACGTTAACATGATATGAAGAACCACCGATAGTCTGAACATTAGGGGAAAGGTGAACCAAAGAGACATCATATGCACTATAGTTACTGGTGCCTCAGTTTCCCTGGCCCACAGCGATATCCTAGAACCAGATAACGTGAGACCGCTTACATCCAATTTTGTCCTATGCACCGATACGGAGGAAGCGGATATCACACTTACCTCAGGAAGACTACAAATAGTGGCAGATATAGAAGATAAGTTGATTCTTGGGATGGATCTGATCAGTGACAATACATTTTGTTTCGATGATGAGCGGATTGCAAAAGTTTTGAACTTCAACCTTAAATCAGAAACTAACGAAAAAAATATTTGAAATTCTAAGAATTGTGCGTTGAAAGATACTTTCGATTTTAACATTAACAGAAATTTTTCAATTATTATATCGATATTAGAACATTCAGAATCTTGTATGCAGCACAATAAAAAAACATGAGTTGCAAAAGAAATGAAGAGAAAGTCTATCGAAAATTACACGTACAGACAAAGGGAAAATCGCCCAGAACTACTGCATAGTAATTATTAGCAAGACGATGTCCAGCATTGTCAGCAGATTGAATGCCATGAAGGAATCGTCGATATTAGACGCACGACACTGTTGAACTGAAGACAAATAGACCACCGTTCATATGAGACATGACCAGGAAACCGATCCAAATTCTGGAGACTTTCTACATGGGAAAGAGAACGGAACTGACATATCCTCCTGAAGAGATATTACGGACAAAGATCCTATTTTCAATGCGATGTGGGCTCGATGGGCATCTCTGGTTATAGAAAATGGACTACTCAATCGGGTATGGAAGTCATATAATGGGAGGTCATCAGTTCCCACTTGGTTTTGCCCAGGAAGAGGATAAGTGATGTCTTGAAGGATTTCACGAATGAAAATCAGGAGGACATCTGGAAGTCGATAAAACTTTGGACAAAATCAGGCAAATGTTCTATTGGATTCAATTTCGAAATGTTGTAAAAAACTGGTGCACAAGATGTCCAGAGTGCGGCGCCACTGAACTATCCGAATGGATTGCCATTGATGTACCTGGACCCTTCTATGTGACGAATGACGGCAATAAATGCACCCTTGTTGTCATGGGATATTTTTGTAATGGGTGGAAGCCCTTGCCATTCCAGACCAGAAAGCATCCCCAGTTGCCAGGTCAATATGTTCTTGATATTCGGAGTACCGATTGAGCTACATTTCGAGTCGAAGTTATTCAGGAAAGATTGCGAGCTGATGGGTATCAATGAAACCAGAACCAGGGTGCTTCATCCCCAGTCAGATGGAATGGTTGAAAGATTCAACCAAACTATAGAAGAACATACTTCCAAGATAGTGGGGAAATATCAAGAGAACTGAGATAGACAACTTCAACTATTTCTGATGGAATACAGAGCAGCCGTCCATGACTCAACCAAGCTTACTCCGGCTAGCATTATTTTTGGAAGAAAACTTCGATTTCTTGGTGTTCAAATCATCAGACACTGAGGGACAGCCTGCTAAAAATCCACGAAACAGCTCGAAAGACGTTGATACTGGCCAGTGATAGGATGAAAGCTCATTATGATTTGAAAGCTAATTCAGGAGGATTCAATTGTGTCCAGATTTGGCTGTACAACCCACGACGGAAGAAAGGTATATTTCTCAATTACACTGTTTTTGGAAGGACCGTACGAGGTGAAGAAGAGTATAAACGACGTGGTTCACAGAATCCAGCGCAGTCCTAAGACTAATATGTATGTTGTTCACCTCGAAAGGCTGAAGCCCCATTATGCTGAACCAATTCTTTTGATAGAGATGATTGAAATTAGAGGGGACAGTGTTACAAAATCAGTAGTTACGCCCCTGTTCTCGCACGTTCCAGACTATGCGAGCCGTCGGGACTTTCCGATAACGTCATCATGAGCGTTCATCGAAACATTGAGAAAAAGAAAGACTGTTCTGGAAATGACCACGAAATTCCAGGCCAAAGTATAGATTATATAAGTCATGTCAATCACGGACTCGACAGTTAGTTGTGCGAATTTTGCTGTACAGAGAAACAGTAGAAGTAGTAGAAGTAGTTCAGGGTGAAGTCTATTTAGTGCAATGCATTTTGAGATGTAAATGAGTATCGTATCAATAGAGTGTTGTATTTAAGCGGAATAAAAGAACACTGAATTTATTCAACTATTTTGAACCCCAGGTTTGTTACAATATTAAGAATTGTGTTCGATGTCTCTAGGGTATCAAGGAAATACGCGAATAATTATAGTTTTTGGTAAATGGCAATCTGAAAGTTGTCAACGGAATGACTGTTGAAAAGGGAAACATGAATACCCCACAAGAGGTTATCTTGGCGATGGAAAATGGTGACTAAAGTTCATCTTTCAGTTGCAGATGATTCCACATCTGATTTTATGAATATCCTGTTCATATTTTCAACAAACCAACTTGTTCCTTTTGTGCTTGAGTTTTTAAATGCAGCTTTGAGCCGAATCTGTCGAAGCTAAACTCTGATAAGGGACGTGTTATGTCCTTTTTGGTGATTTACTCCCCGAAAATTTTCTTAACCAATATTATTTCATCAAAAACATCTTTGAAAATTCATTCGTAAATATCAGTGAGATCTAGTATTGAGTACCAAGTACATGTGCACCAAAATGTTATTCGTACCAGAAATTGGTTTACATGTATCGATTTGAGTGGTGATATTTGGAAAAACCACTTCATATTGATGAAGAATGAGTTTTTGTTCATTTCCCAAATAATGAATTTTGTGGTTGAAACGATATTCAAAATGAAGGATTATTTTTTACTTTCCATAGCATGAATCGCAAAAATATCAATATCGCCATTTATTTCAATTCATATGACAGTCATTTCGGTAACTTTATTTCTGCCGTTTTTTATTTGGTAATAGAATCTGCAGTTGCATTCTTTCCATGAAGTCAAAGTCCTAGTTTCCTTAAAAACAATCAATTCGAGAAAAAATACTCTGAAAATGATCAAGAAGTATTTTTGAATACTCCACGTACCATTTTCGTAGCATTTCTCTTACTCAAACAAACATAACTGAACGGGATGGGTTATCAGGGAAATGTTGATCACCAAATCCCCAAATCCCATACAAAATCCCCGAATAATAACCCTGAAACTTCCACAAAGGATAAACACTTGTACAGTTTGAGTGAGGAAAATACCCGTACATGACAATATGATCCATGCTCCCAATTTAATACCCTATGTGTCACCCTAGTTTATATGTTTCACCGGTGACCAAGAATCGATGAACAGTAGCAACAAATTTCCATATACGATTTCTGACATGACAAATATTATGTAGCTTATAGTTTAGTCCAATTGCAAATCGATCAGAATTTGATTGTTGGCTAGTCATAAGAGCACACTAGCTCATGCCCGCGTAGATTTCGAAAAGGTCATACTTTTTTTTACGATTTATTGATTCAATGCAAAAAATTTCAATCCATATTTTCTCCAAAGGGTTGTCTTCTCTCTGGATACCTCTGGTGGTACAAATTGCTCGCTGGCTCTGCATTTTCCCCGGTTTGTATGAAACAGACTATCATATCCCATGTTTCATAATTCTCATACTTCATTGCAAATGTGTTTTCAAAATGAACAGGAATCACGAATTGGGGAGCGTCTTCACTGCTCAAATCAAAATTTGACAGCTACCAGTAAACATTTGCATTCTGTTTTATCGCCGCGTCGTCCAAAGCCTACTTGTTCAAAGTGTGCGTTTCAAAGTCTACATGAAAAAAACCTAAAAGCTCTGAATTTCAAAGGTGACTCTAGCAAAACATCAAGTGTGCTACATTTTTGGGATGGTAATTTCAAGTTCAATCGAAATATGCAGGAATGTACAGCTTGTCTCAAAAAGGAAAAAAAATATTCCATTAATAACTATTGATATATGATTTGAAAAAATAAATTATCACACCATTGTGAAGTAATACGTAAAAAAGGGCTCCAGAAATGATTTATTGAAAACAAAGTTTTTTTTACAGGAAAACAGTTACAGCATCTTTTCGAAAATGCACATTTTTGAAAAACATGCCGTAACTCAAAAATGATGATAGATATCGATATGCGGTTTTCACCATTAAGTTTGTCATACAAATTGACCCCCAGACACAGCTATCAGTTTTTATCTATCTAGTTTGAAAACCTTTCCCTTTGGAAGTGTACAATTGGCCCACTCGCTACAAAGGGTATATATACCCCAGAGCTCAGGGCTAACCAAAAAAAAGGAAAATACACCTGAAATGAATATGAAGATGATACTGATTTTCAATATGTGATGCAGCATTCCGATTCATATTGTGAGGGCTGATGTAAGTTTTTGTTTTGTACAATGTCGATACTGTAATTGAATAATTAATTATATATGATTGTGATGCTTGGAATATGTAGCAGGTACTGTTGGAATTGGATGTTAGGTTTATTCCGGCAGGAACTGTCAACTTAAGTGAGCAAAATTGATAATGGTCCTGTCAAAGTGAACTTTATTTCGATTGTTTTTTTTTGCTTCATGGCACTACAATTTTGGATATAGTTAACCCGCCTTCTATGATGCTAATAAGTTTTTCGTATTTCTTATGGAAAGAACCATACTTTATTGGAAAAAATCGTTAGAAAAATCCTAGTTTTATGGTTAGCAACACTTTTCTACTTAGAAAAACGTTTATTATGGATCATTATGATCACCCCTCATATAGGACATCCATCAGATAGACATTGTCAGATAAACGAATACAATTTCCACTGACAAAATGACTTGTTTTATTTCTCGTATTCTTCTCCTGACTTGGATGGTAATAGATTCGATGTAGCTTTAGAAACTATTTTTACAATATCATAACAATCGTCTTGTACCTGATGCATTTTGAAAAATGTAACAATAAATGTTTGTCGTTATGAAGTTCCATTGTTAGCAAAGTAAAATATTTTTTCTACGTTCATGCAAAAAACAAAACTTCATTGAATTATACTCAGTGAAAAAACTGGTTCTTTATTGCAATAATGCAATGAAATGTTTATTGCACTCATCTGTCATTCTACTACAGCGTTTTGTCAAGTCATAACAAACATAAACGTCAAATCTTCGCCATTTTTGGTCCATTTTCTGTGATATTGTATTACATTTTCAACAATTGCATATTTTATATTATTTTCAGTCATATTTATTGCATACTGGATTACGAAATCACTAGAGATGCAATCCATCGAAAATAAAGTTAAATTGTTCCTATTAGTTCCTAACTTTCTCAATTCAAATCGATAGTGCTATTAATGATTAAATATTTTGCTATTAAATTACGCTACAGAAAGGTTTTATTCAATGAAATAAATTCCCAGTAGGTGAGAAAGTTACAGTATTATTATAGTAGGTGGAAAGTTCCGAATACAACTGAAAATACACACATGAATGAGGAAAAAATGTGAAATAATTTTTTTGTATCTGGAAGCAAATTTTCGGATGTAATTACACAACTGCATCAAAATTATCGATAATTTTCCATGGAGGAGGAGGGATCTTTTAACAAAATATGAAAATAACCGAATGCAGTTTTTTACTGACAACATGCTTGAACGAAAAATTATCAGGTTTATCTTGATGCACAAGTGTAATTCGGTAGAATATTTCCGGAGTTGAAAGAAAAAAGGTATGTGCTAAGTTTGAAATTTTATTTAAATTTACATGCAGGTGGGTACATATAAATTATATAAAAATTAACAAATTAAATACAACCTAAAAATTGCATAAATTGCAGTGGAATACACAGTTGTAAAAACCAGTATTTTTTGGGCCTGGTGCACTACTTGTTAATGTATTCGAGTTCACTATTGAATTATAACTTGAAGAACTTATAGTAGGCACATTAGCTACATTAGTTTCTTCATTGAGGTTGGTAGTAGTATCTCTCATTTTCTCTACTATACTTGCATGGTGTTCCTCGTCCAGTTGAAGATATGCCATACGTATTTTCTTCAACCCCTTTTTTTGATTAGTTTGAGAGAGCTGTTGCACGTAGTGAATGATTGGTTATTTCAACTTTTACAGTCGCCAAACCTGACTTTTGCCTCCATTGTCGTCCACTGAGAGATCATGTTTTTTCCAACAGGAATGTTTTTGTACCACTTGCCCAATTTCCAAAAAGTATTAGCAGTTAAGAAGAATCTTGGGATATTTATATAATTTCTCTTCTCCATAAACTTTCTGAACAACCTTACCGGACACCAATCTGGGTTAACTGTGTTTCTAACCAGCCACTTGGAAGGAGCGCAAGGTTTATCCCCTCCTTTCGTTGTTTTGTCAAATATTGGGTTGTATTCCAGTCTGTTAGTTTTTTTCCCCGCGTTATTAATGTCTTCTTGGAAATAGGAAGTTATACATTTTACTCCCTCTCCTCCTCGCCATGCTAATTCATACGGTAAGACAAAAAATAACTTTTTTTGTAAGCCATCAGGCGTTTTTTCATCTACAGCGCTTTGTTTTCTTTTCCGGGGGTCTGTCTCTATTCCCTTTCTTTTGTAATTTTTTGCCTCGCGAGCATTTTTCAATTCTATGTCATTGAAAAGTTTAAATTTAATATTATATTCGTCTTGGTATTTTCCCAATAATAGTTTTGACGTTACATTCCAAATAGTCTTCACAGTATAATCTTTATAATCCTCACCACTTTTCTCTATCATGTTGTAGGCCCAGTCAGTCAGAATATTTGCCAGCGACGGTATTGTAGTGTTTGAACTATAATTTCTTTCTCTAATAGAATCCATAAACTGTTTCCATATATATTGATGGTTCAGTATTGTATTTTTAGGTTTACTTTTGGTCACTTTTTCTTGAATTAAACTTAAAAAATCATTTCCGAAACGTGACATTTCAACGACTTTTAAAATTCAATATTTATGTATGTCAAGATGACAAACGCACATTTTAACAATCGTTACTATAGGTACGGACCTATAGGGAAATTTTCGATACCTACCGGGCAATTATCGCTGAATATGTCCCGGTTCATGAATATGTCCCGCTTCATATGGGATAATGTCGCTGTAGTTATTCGAAAATGTCCTGCTTCATATGATATTTTCAATGTAGGATGGAAATATTCGATATAATTTCAATTCATTCATTCATGGGGAAGTAGAAAGCCAAAAGATTCTTCAAATCCATGTCGACTCCAAAAAACTTCTTTAGTATTCCAGTTGCTTTCATTTTATATGTTCGCTCCATATTTCGAAATCTCTCTCAATGCGAAATTCATTCAATTCCATATCTTCGACAGTGAAATTGTTTTTGTATAAACAGGGTGCAAATATTTCAACAACTGCTTTCCTTTTACTATGCTATCGTTCCAAACGAGGTTTCAAAGCAAGTTCCCTTATCTTTCGAATAAATTCGAGGTTTCATTATTCATTAATATTTAATACTGGTACATCAATTGCAATGATTTCAAACAAGTGTCAACCTACTTGTTAAAGAATATATGAGGCCGTGGAAACAATCCATAATACAAGAACTGTCACATTATTTGTTACGGTGCTCTTTATTGCGTTAAGGGAATTTCTCATTGTTCACAAGTTTTTGGGTGTTCCTTAGTACCTAATCCAACTCTGATATGGTGAGATATACTACAGGAAGAAAAACATGATATGTACGAATTATACATTGAACTGGACAGAAATTCAATAAGAGCAAAACAAAGGTACGAGGACTCATATCCCAACAGAATGCAACCGAATATAAAAATATTTCGGCGAAACGAGCCAATCAACGATATCAATGTACTAGCACAAATTCGAATGAATCCAGGACTTGGGGTCGAGTACTATTACGGGCGAATGTAATTTATCAAAAAGTACTATTGATAAGATAATCAAGAGACACGGATACCATGATTACAAATACAAAGCGGTACAAAAAACTATATCGTAATGATCCTGAAAGAAGATTGAGATTTTGTAATTGGTTCCAACAGAAGGTGAGAAGTAATAACAACTTTGCACACAATATCTTTTGGGGAGAAGAAACAACATTTCCATATTCTGGTATGTTCAATCAAAGAAACAAACATTTTTATGCCACGAAAAATCCTCACTCAATCCAAGAAGGGAGACATCGTTAACGTTTCTTGTTGAATATGTGGTGCGGTTTGTGACAATAAATTACTGGGACCGTATCTTATTGACGGAAACCTGACTGCATCAAACTATTTAGATATACTCCAGGACATGTTGAATAGTCTTCCTATAGAGTATCGTCTTAATGAAATCTGGTTCCAACGAAATTGATGTGCTCCACACAATTCAAGAATAGTCACAGATTATTTGAATCAGACTTTTCTCGATTCATGGATTGGAACAAGAGGTCCAGTTGCGTGGCCTGCCAGATCTCCAGATCTCAATCCATTAGATTTTTATTTGTGGGGGCATCTCAAAAATGAATTGTTCAATACAACGAATGCAACGATTGAAATTATCTGCGAAAAGGCTGAAGATGCGCTGGAAGATATCCAAGGAAAGGAAATAAGCAATTGCATTAGAAATTTGAATGTCAGAATAGCCAAGTGTATTCAAGAAAATGGTGGACATTTCGAACAAATACTCAATTAATTCCAATGATATTTTCAAATAATTTGGTTTTTACTTCTAAAAACTGAATTTCTTCTTGTTATTATCAGTGATTGCGTTTTGAAATATATACATTACTATTGTTCTTGTTGATATATCGTTTAATTTTCGGAGAATTACATCATACGTTTGGGGAGGATTGACTTTATTTTTTCTTCGAAAGGCATTGCACTATGTTGATTCAACTGAAGATAGCAGAAAATATCTGTAACTCATAGTTAGGAATAAATCACAATTTGGCAAATTTGACGAAAATAGAAGTATTAATTACAATAACTATGCAATACAACTTTTTGCTATGTCACGACATCTAAATCCAATAATGAGAAAAGAGGAAATAGTAGAGAATATAAGTAGGCAATCCAGTCAAGAAGTTCTTGAAATAATGAGAATGCATGAATCAAAAGCCATGGATAGATTAAGTGAATATTTATTGTGATTAGAAAGAATACTACCTTAAAGAAGATGGAAAAATAATAATCAAAATAGAAATATACAAAGTAACTCGATACCAACATAATACTAATCAAAACAATAATAGGTAAATGCATAATCAAAATAATAATAGATACATGTAATATCAAAATAATTATAGAAATAATAGGTATGATAATAAAAATTATCATCGAAATAGAAGTCGGAATTACAATATATATAGTAATTACAGTGACAATCGAAATAATGGAAGAAATTTCAGAAATCAATTTATAAATAATAACAATGAAAATAATAATAATTATAGTAGAAATCAATATCAAAATAATGGCAATTAATATCAAAATCAATATCAAGGACAGAGACAATTATATAATAGAAAATCCATTTTTTAATAATCATGAAAATAACGAACATACAAAACAAGTCCATTTTCATGAAAAAAAAAATAGTATGGAAAGAATCAATGGAAGAGAGGGACAAAAACACACACCTATAGAAGATAATCAGGCAAATGAAATACCAGCCATGAATACTTCTGAACAACAAAATTTTCATAAGAACAGCCATATGAGAAGCTGGACTCACCGAATTATGAAAACCCAATAGAATTTATAATGTTGAATGAATATATAGAAAATTTACAATTAATAGGTTCAATTATATCAATAGGTAATATAGGGAAAAACGTAAAAAAATTTAATAGATACTGATCATAAGCATCTTTAATAAAAGAACATGGTTATGAACATATCCTATAAACTGAAAATACAATTGTGAAGATGCCTTGAACAAATTTGATAGGAATAAGGAAAAAAAATAGCAAAAACAAATCAATACATGAATTAAAATGTGGAGATAGATCAAAAGAACATTGAATTACAATTACTGGTAGTCAAAGATCAATAAGAAAAAATGAAAGATTAAATAGATTATGAAAGAAAAGGTATAGAAATGGAAGAAAATCAAGAAGAGAATGAAGAGAGAAATATTTTGTGTATGAGAGGAATGAATGTGAGAAATTAATGTGAGAAATGGAAGTGATAATGATAATAATGAAATATACGATGAGAAATATAAACGTGATGAGAAAAATAAATTATGTTAAGAATATGGAATAAATATAATAAGTTATTTATGTATGAATCAAGAATGGCGAAAGAGTATGTGCACAAAATAGAGGTAAAAGAAATAGAGAAATTCAGATCCAAAAATTATCCAATTCCATATAAATATAGAGAGCAAGTAAGAGAAGAGATAGAAAAAATGTTAAAACAGGAGATAATAGAAAGTCGTATCAGTAATTATATAAATCGAATAGTTGTAGTTGTAAAGAAGAAATGGTGAACTCAGATTATGTTTAGATGCCAGAGAACTAAATGAAATTACTATACTACTATAGTGAATCTCCAATTAATATGGAAACTATTTTTGGCAAAATCACAAATGCTAAGTTTTTTTCCAAAATTGAGTTGAAGCATAGTTTTTGGTTAATACCATCACATGAAAATTCTAGAAATTATAAAGGATTCATCAATTCAACTAACTATATGAATTTTGTCATTTTGATACTTTTCCAATTTGAAAAGATTTCCAATGATAGGTTTAATCTGAAACAAATAGAAAAGAAATATTAATAACATTGGTACACTAATGAAATTGATATTCAGATTCTACTAATGAAATAGTATAATCCTGAATACAAATTTTAGGGAAATTGTTATGATATGGTATATATGTCAAATAGAAAAAGTAAAAATAGGGCACAATGATATTCAATAACTGCATAAATACGTGCTATGATTGTTTCTATAATTTTTTTCTGTACGGTTTGCATCTTGAAAACCTTTGGCCATATTCTAGTCGACGCAGATAATTCAAGAGGGTGGCAGTAGAGTTTTTCTATCATCATCATTATGTTTGATGAGTTCATTCAATTGGAACAACCTATAAAAATATACAAATCCAAATTTAGAAAAAAATATACAGAATTCTACTAAACATTGAATTTATATGCGAAAAACATCCTGTATACAAATTTAGAACCAAAAGGAAACATGATAGGTAAATGTCATATTTTTCCTTCTAAATTATCAAAATAATAAAATTTGAGCATAGAAAAATGGAAAATGTCAATTTTGAAGGAATATTTGTAAATAGTACTATGTGTAGGAATAAAATTTGTAAATAACATAAGCACAATGGGTAAGAAGTTGAAAATATGTTTCAAAAAAGGTGCGAATGTGAAAAGATAACAAAAAGTGATGGTTACCAAGGAGAAAGAAATATAAATGAGTCCAGAAATGCAACTGCAAAATGAAGCAGAACTGTAAATTGCTATAATCATTTGAGACACATTCATGCAAACAATCAACTTAATAACAAATCAGGAAAAAAATCTACTAAGAAACCACTTACCAAGAATTGGAGGTTGGAGTCCCAACTTTTCACTTCACTAGCAGTAAGGAGGCCGAATTTTGCAAGACATCTACTTCAAACTAACCACAGAACATTCCTGGATTCGTGTGAGTGCAAGAAATACTCATAACAGGTATTTTATCTTAATAAACTCAATCAAGTAGGATTATTCATCGAACTGTCACATTCTCGGATTGATTACAAAAAACACATTATTTTGAGTGGAAATATTATTTTTCTGTTTATCAAAAAGACTCAGAATAACCTATGATTATTTATTTTGCAATATTTTCATTATTGCGCATGAGCAAGCCAATTTAATGTTTTCAATTTTGATTGGTTGAAAAGTATTACTGGAATGAGATAGATTGTTTTAAGTAATATGTCAATAAAAAACAACGTTCTTACTATTTTGGACTCATCATCTATTATTTGATCATTTTACAATCAATCTGTCTAACATTAACAATATATTGACATCAAGAAAACAATTAGATGGCGCAGCTGCAATCCTCCTGAGATTGAGGAAATCATCTCTACATAGGCGTACCGAATGAGCTGAAAAAACGTAAAATAAAAAAAAAAAAGAAAGAAAAGGTTGAAGTAAAGTGTACAGGAAAAAGGAGTCACAAGCATCATAGCCAGAATTTTCTTTTGCTATGATTAGTATATGTCACAAACATTCAAATAAATAAAAAGAAATAGAAAAACTTACCAACAATCATATACAACATAACAATATATATATATATATATATATATATATATATATATATATACATTATGGAATCTTGACGTCCGAATGATTATGAAAAAAATTCATAATAATCACGGAACAGTTTGGATATTCTTCGTTATTTCTTTTTCGATATTGTCATTTTTAGGATAATATGGTTTTTGACCATCATATTTGATTATAACTTTGGAATAATGTTTCGTATTAATGACTCACAACCTGCCTAATGTCCTACATATAGTTTCCGATGCAAAGATTTGCCTCACGTCTCTATCGACTAATTTGTAAGCTGCTTTAGAAGGCAATTATATTCAAATTACTTCTTATGTACATCGCGTACTGTTGTCTGATTGATGCTCAGTACTATCTTCCACTCACCACCCAATCAGAAAACAGTAGTCGAATCTGAAAAACCTCCTATCGTTCGTAGGTAGCTTTCAAATTTACTAGTGGGGGCGCGCTACCTGGTTGTCAATTGTAAACATGCCCTGTCGATAAATCTTGTTTACTTTTCGTGCGAACGGAAAAAAATGTGTAGGTTACTATGCCTTACAAATGATCATTTGATAATAGTGGTTTGTTGAGTGCTCCAAAGGAGCCTGATTTAATGTTCTATTTCCGACTTCATCAAGCAGTTCGTTTGTTTTCATTAGTGGAAAATTAATGTTTGAATACGTATCGCCGACAAAAGCCTGTCAAGAATCTCAATGAGGATTATCATAGTTTAACGTTCATTGAACAATCAGTTGAAAATTCTACATATTTAAATGTATATCTTGTATCTGGCCAGTGTTTTCTTACGGCTCCGTGTAGCGGATTGTTACCCAGGCGGGCAATGGTTCGAAGAATTTGACAAATATTTTGTTTTTCTTCCACGTTTTTTTTTTGAATTTTCAACAAATGTATTTTGTTATAAAAATATGAGTTTTTGCCTTGAGGTGGAACTAATCGATATACATGGTGTTTCTTAATAACATGCTGATATTTGAGGAGGTTATTCTTGGGTCCATTTTGAGAAAAACTTCAAATGAACATGTAACCTAAATTAAATGAGATTTTTTTGTAGAAAGTATATATTTTCATATAAGTTTTGCATAACGCTTTTGACTTTCGTAATCTTTAGTGCTTCAAGTCAGGTTGACTTGAAGCACTGAAAATGACGAAAGTCGAAAGCGCTTTGCAAAACTTATTAAAATATACCCTTCATGAAAAAAACTCATTTAATTCTACACAAGTGTATTCAGCTTTCCACATTTATATATCCTAAAGGTGTTAACTATTGAACTACATGGAGCTAGAAAAATTGTCTGGTTAATAAATGATGTCCGACGGTGGTAGTTGTTTTATCGACATTTAAAAAAATAAGTTTTAGGAATACCGAAATATTTAGCCAAGTCCATACTCATGGAGTGTCTAGAAGACAGAGCAATAAACATCTTCTATGAATATGAATGACTCGCGAGCCGCCCGAAGGGAAGAATTGTCAAATCGAAATTTTGAAAAATCTGTTTTAGGCATAACGAAATATTTAGCCAACTCCATACTCATGGAGTGACTATAAGACACAACGATAAACATCTTCTATGAATATGAACGACTCGCAAGCCGTCTGACGGTGGGAGTTATCAAATCGAAATTTTGAAAAATATGATTTAGGCATACCGAAATATTTAGCCAACTCCATACTCATGGAGTGACTAGACGACATAACGATAAACATATTCTATGAATATGAACGACTCGCAAGCCGTCTGACGGTGGGAGTTGTCAAATCGAAATTTTGAAAAATATGATTTAGGCATACCGAAATATTTAGCCAACTCCATACTCATGGAGTGACTAGGAGGAGGAGGGATTGTAAGGCAATTGGGTATTGAACATTGATTTATCTTTGTAACAAATTTCTGTTCCATTACAATAATCCACTTACCTCGATAGAAGAGTCACAAGTGCTGAGAAGACTGTTTCAGTACTTTTATAATGATTACAATGAACTCTTTCAAATTATTCAGATAAAATGAACAATTGTGAAGAGCATTGGGATGATTATTAGTTTAGGAGATATGCTGAGTTTTGGCACGCTTGGTTTAGAATTATATTTGTTTTCGTTCCTTGAATATTAATCTAAATATTTCGGTATGCCTAAAACATATTTTTAAAAGTTTCCATTCGACAACTCCCACCGTCAGACGGCTTGCGAGTCGTTCATATTCATGGATGTTTATCGTTGTGTCTTCTAGTCACTCCATGAGTATGGAGTTGGCTAAATATTTCGGTATGCCTAAAACATATTTTTAAAAGTTTCGATTTGACAACTCCCACCGTCAGTCGGCTTGCGAGTCGTTCATATTCATAGAAGATGTTTATTGTTGTGTCTCCTAGTCACTCCATGAGTATGGAGTTGGGCTAAAATATTTCGGTATGCCTAAAAATTTTTAAAAGTTTCCATTCGACAACTCCCACCGTCAGACGGCTTGCGAGTCATTCATATTCATAGAAGATGTTTATTGTTCTGTCTTCTAGACACTCCATGAGTACGGACTTGGCTAAATATTTCGGTATGCCTAAAACTTATTTTTAAAAATGTCGATAAAACAACTACCACCGTCGGACATCATTTACTAACCAGACAATTTTTCCAGCGAATTGTTGCTCATCTATAATGTACGAAATTCATGTTCACTAATTACCTGAAAAAGTCAAACTCAAAGTGTCAAACTTTATATTCAAGAAAGCTGCTCTTTCATTCCACTCCTGGTATGTCGAAGTGAACTATGCAGTGTCAAATATTGTTGAATACGTAATGGATAGATAGAATTAGTTATGGAATTTTTTCCCATTTTTTCCGAATTAAAAACAAAATTTCCGATGCCACTGGTCATTTGGCAGCTATTTTAAAACCGGCAGCTAGAAAATGGCAGCGGTCTTCACACCAGTACAATCCACGATGTACAGATTATGAGGGACTGTAATAGCTATCCCCAGAAATATATTTCTATATAAAGTTACAGAAAAGTTTGCATACACACATATAATATTATAAAGTCCGAAAAATGATCCTCGAAAAAACTGCAGTTTTGCATCGCAGTCAGTGCAGCAAACTGCACTGACTGCGATGTATCGAAAAATATAATATGAACTCCGCTATAAGCGCCACAGAGCTTGGAATGAAAGTTTTCCGCAGCAGAGTTTAGAATACAAATTCTTACAGCGCTTTATGAAAAATCTTGTATCGAATCAATATATTCCATCAACGCAAAACAAAATCTATGGAAAAAGCCCTGACCCATCACGCCGTAAACTCACATTTCATCACATAACTTCTCGACATTCTCAATTACTAGTTTGCGCTCTTCCTCGGCAATCCATAGCTGACTGCTTGTTCATGTTGCGACGTTGCCAACAGTCCAGTCATGGCTTATTTGCTGTATAACAGCACGCTAGTTGCGATTGTGGGTGTACAGTTCCTTAAGAAAATAACCCTCTAATTCAGCGTTTGCAGAAGTATCGCGTCGCGCTACAATCGAGCCTAATTTTTGACACTGTTTGTAGCAGCCGAACTACCTTAAGCGATTATTGCAATTCTGGTTTTAATATCAGTGCACGAGAGCACTAGAGTGCGCTGGTAGGATATAATAAAAATTCATGGAGAATTTTCCAAACAAGAACATGTGAGATATTCAAATTGTTCCCAATTTTTCGTGTACCTAATCCGGGATCTTCCTCAATTGAATCTGAAACTCCTACTCAATTTCTGGTGTTCTTACAGTAAGTTGTTCTACTTCTAGATGATTTTCTGGTTCATAAGTTCCCTTTTCGCACAACTTTCTATGGATGTTTGTGAATGTTCGTGCATCCGGAATATTCCTATTCGGAAAACGATCTCCATACAACCGCCTGGCTTTCAGTGCGTTACAATCAGCAAGCCTGCACATGTAATGCCTAACTGCAAACTCAGAATTCGCAAAATGAACCATGTTTTTTCAATAATATTGTTAATTTTGATGACTTCAATATGTGACAACAACTAGACTAGGTAGACAACTGTCAAAACTGTTCATGTTTACAAAAAAAATCTGCATCTTACCTACTAGATACGTCTTCAATCCTTGATAGTAGGAGATTTAAGCCGGTTCTGGGTCTCCCCCCACCACTATGACGTCACGTGTGACCTTGAATGGTTGCAGGTGTGCAATGTGGTGTGTGTTTGACCTTGAGATTTGACTTTGAGATTTGTCATTGAGTTTTGACATTGGGTTTGGTCGACTTTGAGATTTTTTTTAATTGGTTTGGTTTGACCTTGAGATTTGACTTTGAGATTTGTTATTGGATTGTTT
>JAFIRS010003659.1:70000-121937 GCA_018342105.1 Gonioctena quinquepunctata | reverse complement strand
TTCCTCCTATCACGTGTTAAGGGATACAGTCAATTCACTTTTGAAGTCAAATAATATAAAATCAGAAAAACCAGCAAAGAATGTCTATGATGGAGTGAAAATTTTTCCAGACAATGATCTGGATCGTGAGCTTTTGTTGGAAGATCGGGTCCACCGCACCCTTAGGGAACCCAATCATGATGTCATTCGTCCAGCTACGTTGGATGAACTCAAGGCCCATATCAAGGGATTGAATCTCAAAAAAGCGCCTGGTTACGACGGAATCACTAATCGTATGATTCGGTATTTTCCGGAAAACCAAGTGCAGTCACTATTAAATATTATTAATAACTCTTTGCGCCTCAAGAGATTTCATCGTAGGTGGAAGCATGCCATCGTGGTTATGATTCCGAAACAAGGACAAAATCCGACCTTCCCGCAAAATTATCGGCCGATCAGTCTGCTTTGCAGTTCAGCTAAGTTGGCTGAGAAAATCGTCCTGGAAAGGCTTGACGAAGAAGTGGAGGATAGAAATGTCCTACCTAATGAACAATTTGGTTTTAGACGTGCTCACTTCACCGAGCTTCAGGTTATGAGGCTAGTGGAGGACACAATTTCATCGCTAAATACTAACAATAGCGCTCACATCGTTTTGCTAGACATCAGCAAAGCTTTCGACAGAGTGTGACACGAAGGCCTTCTGTCAAAGCTGATAGACTTCCATCTGCCGCTTAGTTTGATGAAGTGGATTGAATCGTTCCTCTAAGGTAGGACATTTCAGGTCAGGGTCGACAATTTACTCTCGAATTTGGGAGAAATTGAGGCTGGCGTTCCTCAGGGAACAGTGCTGTCTCCTGTATTATACGCCCTTTACACGTCAGATATACCAAGGAGCGAACATGTGAAGATCTCCTTATTTGCTGACGATACGGCTTTGCTTTCCTCTGCAGCTGACCCTTTGATGGGTGTCGTTTATTTGCAACATGCATTAAACGACCTCCAGCAGTGGTATTCGGAGTGGAAAATAAAGCTGACTCTTGATAAAACACAGGCGATTACAATGGGTCGTAAGAGAAACAACCCGAAGAGGGGAGTTACTATCTCTGGAAGGGAGATAGAATGGTCAGAGCGAGTCAAGTACCTGGGAGTTACTGTGGACTGTCGGCTCACCTGGAGACCACATGTCAACGTTGTTAGGGACAAAATTGTTAAAAAGATATGTGCGTTATATCCTCTGATTAACAGGAAGAGTAAGCTCTCCCTCAAAAACAAAGTCATGATTTACAAGATGATTTTCAGGCCTGTCACTTTGTATGCCTCAGCCGCCTGGGGACAAATCTGCAGGTCTAGCATTGGCGCCCTGGAACGGGCGCAAATGAGAGTTCTGCGGATGATAACGGATCCCCGAAGACATATCTGCCTTCCATCAGAAGTATCATCAGAGAACGCAATCAAAAAGTATTTGATTGTGCATTAGCTCACGAGAATCCGCTCGTGAGGTAAGCCACTGATTATAACATAGACGACCCCTCGCGTTTTAAACGTTCCAGGCACTCTCTGGAGTGATGAGTTACCTACTAATCCATACAGGGTAGCAAAGCTGCATTCTCAATTATTATTATTTTTGTTTTCAAAATTTTTTATAAAAATTTCCTTTCGGTCATGGTTCGAGAAACACCATCATGGCAAGGGCTATGGACCAGTCTATAGTCCTTTACCAACCAAAATCCAAAGAGCAAGAGCCTTAGGGTTACGCTTGGTTTTACTAACGGTGATAGAAGATCCTGATATTTATTTGTCGGGGCACATTTTCGCACGTGTGGCCCCTGCATATACTACATATAATGGAACATTTGAGTCCAGCTTTTCGACAACCACATGAAGCCCCGTATTATTAGTTGCATTTACATGCAATAAGTTTCATTAAATCAGGTGCTGCGGGTGGCATGGTATTGGAGATTGGTTCCAGACCCTGTGTTGTTCGTTTCCAACCCCATTCTTCAGGGTGTTGGCTCATTCCAAGCCATGTTTAAACTTGATGATAAGTTCGGAGAGTATGTAGTCTGGCTGCGGCGTGCATTAGTGGTAAATATGATAAATTCACTGTAGTCTTCGTTGCCGATTCAGTGAATTTCGAACTTACGGAAATGGCTTGTTCGCACCAAGCGTCGAAGCAGATTGATGTCAGCAAATAGCGACCTAAGTGCTCCTTTGTGGCTCTTTACAGCTGCTATGGCGTCACTACCCCATCACAACGTCAATTCACCTGTTCTGTGCATCTGTATCATTAAATGTACATAATTTTCGTTTGGCTATCTACTGTGCAGAAACTATTGTAGATAGGTGAAAAAGTTTGGAACAAAATTTGTTGACAAATCTCCGCTCTACAACTTTTATTATAACTTTTTTCATTGTTTCTGAGTTATTCACAGAAAAAACATTCGTTTATTTATTTATTTATTTTACATCCAGCAGGTTGAACCCATTCACAGAAAGTACATAATTTATACTAATGGTAAGTTAGTTAATTAATTAGGTGAAGTCACATGTAGGCGCCTCATAAATTGATTGATCTCCAAGAAAAATATGTCTACATTACATAAATCATTAGCTTGTCTACACATTGTGTTAATGGGAGAGTGAAAATGGTGAAAATAGTTTGGTACATTTGGGTGAAATGTCAAATTAGATCTAGACGTTAAACGTGGTACATCGAAATTAATGAATGACAATAAAGTATTGAAGTCAATAAGGTTGTGAATGATTTTATAAATGAATGTGAGATCACTAATTTTCCTAATTTTGCAAAGTGACTCAAACTTGAACTCATTGAGGAGGAGGTCATAACGTCGTTCTAACTTTGACTCAAAAACTCGCATGAATATTGATTTTACAGAAAAAATATTCCCAACATAATGAAAGAAAATTCGATTATCTAAACAAGAGTTATCGAGTGGTTTTCGCGTCCGACAAACCGTTAAAGAGATATATGACAAAACGCAATCAATCTTAATTTCATGTATAACTGGGTTTATAAATTTCAATTTTTGATTTTCTTATATCCTATTTCCAATTATAGTTGGAGGAATATCAGTACTATTCATTTATATGACTAGATTGCATCAAATGAAATTAAAATTTTCATTTTAAACTATAAAAATGATGTGAAAATTAAAATTTTCATAATCTATCATTACAGATAATTCCTTCAAATCTTCAATATTATTATTTATATTATTAAATAATTTCATTTTAATTATTTTCAATTCAGAAAATCTTCACATATTATAGCTATATTTATATATTTTTTTATAATTCATTCTTGATTAGAATATTAGATTCTATAAATTAAAATAATTTAAAAAATAATTATTCATCAATAAATAAATATATTAATTTTCCTAACAATTTCATTATATTTATTTATTTCCATTACATTTTCAAGATGTCCGCTAACGCACACCGAAAGATGCAAATGCTTTGCTAATAATACTCTTGATACGGAGAGAGAAACTCATATCCACATCTAGCACTAAGCCGAGATTTCTGGCATACTTGTAATGTTGATTTATCAATCTGAACTGTCATATTATCTCGTAAAAAAATTCTATTGATTTTATTGCCAAAGAACAGTACCTTCGACTCTTCAGAATTGAGTTTTAAATTGTGTTCATCAGCGTGTCAATGTCAACTATATATGTGTGCCAATTTTCACAAGTGAAATATCAATCATCCCCTATTTTTCTACCCATAGGGGTGGATGATTCCATTCCAAATTGGAATATGATCAACTATGAGGTATATTCTATCTAATGAAAGAAGAATCATCCAAATCGGAAAACCCACTACAAAGTTATGCCTGATAGAATCGGTTAACGGACCAAAATTCAGAGGATGAATGATCAATATCCTCCATTTCGCTCCCCCTAGGGTTGGACTTTTTCTTCAAATTCAAATGGACCAACTTCGAAGTACACCCTATTCACTGAAAAAATAATCATCGTAATCGGATTTCTCTGTAGAAAGTTATGCGCGGTCATTCATAAAAAAATTAAAAAAAATATGCGTTGACTAGAGAACCTCCTCCTTCTTGATTTTGTCGCTTAAAAATCCAGTAGTACCAAAGCACTAGATGAGCCTTCATCGAAAACCGTTAATATATCAGCGGTTACAGTCGCCAGAGATGTTTCAGTATTTCTACCAGGTCTAAAACCACACTGGCAATCAGGAAGTAAGTTATCAGAGGTGGAGTGTTGATATATTTGTGAATACAATTTTTTTTAGAAAACTGGATCTAGTAGGGAGCAAACTTATGATTCTGAGATCTGTAAAATCCGCGGGATGACTTTTTTTGCGGATAGGTATGCCAACAGAACTTTTCCACGAAACTGGAAAGTGAGATTTTTCAATGCAACAATTTATTATGTGAGTTATATATTTATCTATGGATGGACTGCAATATTTTATTGAACTATATTCAGTGGAAAAAATGGTTCCTTATAGCACTAGTGTAATAAAATGTTCATTGCACTCATCTGTCATGCTACCACAGCGTTTTGTGATCATGACAAACATAAACGTTCAAATCGACGCCATTTTTACTTCATTTTCTAAGATATTGTACTACATTTTAAACAATTGCATATTTTATATTATTTCCAATCATATTAATTGATACTGGATTACGGAATTACTCGAAAATGCAATTTATCAGAAATAAAGTTTGAGCTAAATTGTTCCTAACATAGGTATTAGTCCTAACTTTCTCAATGCAAATCGATAGTGCTAATTAATTATTAAATATTTTGCTATTAAATTAGGCTTTTCATTTTTCCATACTTAGTGCCACCTAAATAAAACATTTTTTGATTTTTGCATGAACGTCGAAAAACATTGTATGCAACTCGTGCAAAAAGTGTTTACTGCACTCGACGTGTTTCACATACGCTCTGTCCTTACGAAATAATGTATACCCAGGAATGTCCTCAGATTGATCATCAGTGCCCAACCATGTCTCAGACAATAACATAATATCGCTATAATTTTCCAATACAATTTCCCTGAAATCTTGAAAACCTGTGAATAAAGCTAATAATAATATTCAACTGAGCAATTTTCACTCCGTTCATAATGACGTGCAATAATATGAAATTAAGAATGAGTTTCGTAAAAAGTGTATGTAGTACAGGTAAATTAGGTAGCGAAGTGTTTGCTTTATACAATAAAAATAACTTGTATGCACTCAATTCGGGAAATTATGAGAACATAGGTGGAACCAACAGAATAAAAACTTTTTAACAAAAATTAAACCGACCAAATACGGAACTAAAAAGTTAAAAAAAAAACTTGAGAGGTGTCAAGGGACACCCGTATGGAACGGAGTTCCTTTCGATTAATTAGTGAAGGAATTGTAATATTTTTTTTTTCAAGTTTTAATAATATATATATATATATGCACTCTGTCTGTTTATTCTTTCGTACACGTCATAGATGCGCGGGACTTTGTAAACACAACAGAGTGTGTAGAGTGAATATATATATATATATATATATATATATTATATATATATATATACTCTCTCGACTTCGTAAACACAACAGCGTATAGGTTAGAACACGCGCGGCTTGCTGAATACATACGCATTGATATTGTAATATTAAAATATAATTTGCTTTTAAATTTATTGAAGTTATGACGCGTATACTTGCTAAACACACAATGACGGAGAGATTATAACGCGTATGACTTGGTTAGCACAATAGTAAAGAGAGGTTATAATGCGTGCTTGCTAAAAATACATAAGCATTTATTATTGTCTGTATAAAATCTCTACTTACCTAACTCCATCAGCAATGTCTGGAACTTGTGCAGAAACACTGTCAGGATTAATTATTGTTATTATTTTTCATTATTTATTATGTACAAAAAACCTGTATACATTCACCAAAATAATCGTCGCGACACCACACTGTTCAATGTGAAATAGAAAGACGAAACGAAAATAACTGGCTTGCTTTCTATGAGAGAGAGAGAGAGAGAGACAGATAGAGAAACACGCACACGCCGCACGGCTTACAACCATAGCGAAAGTCTCGTTACAACTTTTGGTCTTAATTTATTCCGTCTAGCCCCCGTTCGCAATGCGCGATGAGGAACTACGTTCCAATAAAATAAACCTTCTCAGTCTCAATAACTAAGCTCCTTAACTAATGTAAGTAACTCATTTTGAGTCGGCGCCAAACAAACAAGCAAATGAATTAGGTAAGGCGTAAAATGATGACATCGAGTAGCGCGGTGACATTCTGATAATTTTTTTGAAGTAATTTAATGATTTTCGTTGATTGTTCGTTTGGCGCCGACTCAAAATCAGTAACTTACATTAGTTTAGGAGCTTAGGTATTGAGACTAAGAAGGTTTCTTTTAGAAAGTTTTTATTTTTCACTTTTTTGTGGCTAAAATCTACTAATTACAATCTACTTGTTTTTTTATTACTACCAGAATACTTACTTACCCACCTCACTTCAACTATTACCAGTTGAATAATATGATTATCTTACTATTTGTTGTAATATAAATTATTTTTGTTGTTCCAGTTAGTTTTTTTCATTACTTTGTATATCATTCCATCCTCTCATAGAATATAATGATTGTGACGGATGTAGGAGAACAAAAATAAACACAAAAGCGATCTGTCATTGTCAACTACATATGTGTGCCAATGTTCACAAGTGAAAAATCAATTATCCCCTATTTTTCTACCCGTAAGGGTGGATAATTCCATTCAAAATCCAAATATGATCAACTATGAGGTATACCCTATCTAATAAGAAAGGTATCATCTAATCGAAGAACCTAGTACAAAGTTATGCCTGATAGAATCGGTTAACGGACCAGAATTCAGAGGGTGAGTGATAAATAACCTTCATTTTGCTACCCTTACGGGTGGCATTCATCTTTTAAATTCAAATGAGACCAACTTCGAAGTACACCCTATCCACTGAAGAAGAATTATCGGAATCGGAAATCTCAGTAGAAAGTTATTCGTGATCATACATAAAAAAAATATATACGCGTCGACTAGAGAACCTCCTCCTTTTCGATTTCGTCGGTTAAAAATAGTTTTATAAGAATGAGCACTCAAAAAAATATCCTTGCGGATACAAGCTGATTTTGGAGCTCCTATGTTTTAATTTGCATGATTCTATTTTCTCTTATCTAGAAATAAAAAAAAAACAAAAAAGAAGAAAAAAGAAAATTATATAATCAGAGTTTTTGCAAATCATTTTTATTTAATTGAGAATTTTTTATTGTTCTTAAGAACGTTAATTATGCCGTTATAGGACCATACATCTCTCAGTGATGTTTCTCCGATTGCTGCTTCCAGAGTTTTAGTCGGCTTTCTGTTAAAACTTTCTTCAAGACTATTCCCGTCCCTTTGAGCATCTTCTTCTTGTTGTAGATTATTTTTTCCGCTTTTGAATTGCTCAACGTCAACGGAATATCCTCAGGATTGATTTTAATTGACAAACGCGATGATAACAGTTCAATTAGCACTTCAGATAAGTTTTCCTGTGGCCCCTCATTAACTTTGAATATACGCAAATTTTTCGACCTACTTTTGTAAGAGATTACTTCTTTCAACTCCTCAATAACCATACCATTTTCTACACATTTTTTGTTCGCTGACTTTTTCACCCAGAGTTTTTGTTAGGCTATCGATACTTTTTCCACTAGAGCTTAATTAGTGCATCTTCTTTTAAATTGGAATCGATGCTTGTACTCACGGAGTTTTTTATTTAATCTCGAATTTCACATGTAATCACCATCCTCACAAATGAACTTTTGTTTAACAGATGTTTCTTGAAAAAACTAGATTTTTTAGACATGAATCTAACCACTTTCTTTCGATTTAAAACACGGAGCTCACAACAACTGTGTTCACTTATTCACTTTCAGCTATATTTAATTTACATATATATATATATATATATATATATATATATATATATATATATATATATATATATCCAAGAAACGCAAGATATTTGGTACCTACTGTTTTATTAGCTGAAGGGATTTTCAGTTTATTGGAATATTTAGCTCTTGTTGAGTAATTATGCGAGATAGTGTCGATTTTTTTAAATTTTAGTATATTAAACATACAACTTTAAGAAAGAAGGTTTGACGAATGTCTAGTATCCTTGCTTCTCCATATGAGTTATCAGAGGAATGGGACATTTCTTTTTGAATATAATTTTTAGGAAATATTTTTGTAATATATTAAATTTTTCGAGGTATATGTTGGCGGTGCCACCCCATCCAACAATACCATATGCTATACGATAATCTTTTTATTTTTCACTTGATCGTTACTGTTTTATAATACCTTGGCAACGGTTGCTATTAACAGACCCATAACGCCCGGGGCGTTATGGAGGGCATTATGAATCATAACGCCCGCTAAATGTTTTTTTCTGTAGTTCAATAAATTAATTACTCAGAAAAGTTTTATTTATAACTGTACATAAAAAAGGGACTAATTATTTTCTCTCAAATAGAAATTACAATTTTCAAATTATTATGAACACAACCGTTTTTAGTTTCCTCCACTAACAAGCTTTACAAAAATGCAGCGTCGTTTTATTAAATAAACAACCCTTAGCAACCTCTTCAATGTTTCCATGGCAATTGCATAGGAGCTCACTTGTGCTCAGTTGCCGACCAGAACGCAGTAAATACTATGAGAAGAAATTTATGAAGTGAACAACGTCGTTTAAGATAATTTTTTCGTGAAAAATAAAATCTTGTATGCACCACGAGCGTTACTAGATCCTAACGCCCATCGGGCAACATTCATCCCTCGGGCCAAAGGCCCTCGAGTGAAAGTTACCCTCCGGGCGTTAGGATCTATATAACGCACTTGGTACATAAATAGCTATAGAGCAAAACAAAGCATTTTGAGATGTTGTAAGGTAAAAATTTCAGCTAAGTATTCGAAGCGGCCCAAAAATGTCCTCATCGTATATTCAATATTGTTAACATGGTAATCCCAACGAAGATGACAGTCGATAGTTATCTCCAGGTATTTTATTTTCTCAGTACATTTTATTGATATTATTTAATTATGATTATTTATCTGTAATGTGTTAAATTGGACGAGATTATTTTTGTAACTCGTTATAGGAAGAAACATCGTTTTGTCGCAGTTGCTAGTTAGCAATTTATGATTAAACCAGTCAATGATGCTATTCACTTCAGATTTCGATTTTGAGGTTATCCTAGCTATTTGATGTATAAAATATAACAGTATCATCGGCAAAGTACTATGTTTCCAGAGGTTCTGATAGTAAGTAAATTAATAATGAAGATGATGAGATGACTTGGTTGTGGTAGTCCGCACTTTACTGATTGGAATGTACTATTTGTTGTCTATTATCTAACGCTGTACTTAAACTACCGTTAAACGGTAGCCTACTGAAATGCCGTTATTAGATATGACGTCATTGAAGTGACGCGTCGGACGGCCTTTTATTGGATTTGCTCTAACTGCCATCAAACGGTAGCATACTAAGGACCGGTTGTTCAATCAAGGATGACCAAGTGATTGGGCTCAAACAAGGATTACCAATTTTGTTTCAGTTGTTCAATACGGGCTTATGAGATAAACCTAGTTTTACAATGGTTTTAGTTAATCTCATGAATTCGGGGGTTTAAGGAGATAATCTGCCGATTCTTACCTATTTGATCGTTTGACATTTCAATAGACATTGACTTTTCTGAAAAATATTATTGTGTTGAATATTTTTGTTTAATACCCGACTGCAAAGATGTTCGAAGATATATAACAAACCTGAGATTTTTTTGGAATTTTCGCCCCAAGAAGAGAGATACCCGTATTTAAACAACGTACGTATTTCGGGTGACTTTAACCCAGCTGGGTGACTTCAGCTTATTTTGATAAATATATATTAATAATTATAAAATTTGAATATTGCCTTTTTAGGCCAGTTTTTTATCAGATTCTTCCTATTGTATATCGGTATATATTTAATACTGCAACACTATTCCATTCAGGAGTCATTTGCAACCAAATTCAACTTGCATAAAATTTGTTTGCAACTAGCAATATGTTTTTTTATCCATTTATAATGATTAAAAATGAAAAAAAAGGACAACTTTCTTTTGCTTATTCTATCCGTCGGGTTACTTTGGCCTATGTACATGCTAATAACGAATATTACTGGCAATGAATTAGCAGATTCTGCTGCCAAAGATGTGACCACCAATATGGTGGATACTGGTATCCCTGTCCCCCTAGAAGACGTTAAGAAATATGTGAAACAGAAATTCACCGAAGTATGGCAAAACCATTGGAATGAGTACTACGGACAACTCAGAAGAATCAAGCCATCAATAAAAAAGTGGTTCCACCCTAAAGAACTATCTAGAAGAGAACAAGTTGCGCTTTGTAGAACCGGAATTGTACATACAAATCTCACTCACCTATATCTCCTTGCGGGCTCTGAAAGACCTGTAGAGTTCGTCTGACAGTCCACCACTTTCTATCGTGCCCAGACTATGAACTTCACAGACACCAAACTGGAATTGCATCACCTGGAATTGAAATCACATTCAGAAACGAAAATGAGGCAATACAGAAATCTCTTACCTTTCTAAAAAGCACTGAACTACTCAAAAACATGTGAACTTTGAAAATTGGAAGCCCTAGCAGTCGACGCTCAAAAAAAAATTATTAATAATCCTTAAGCCTTAAGCAGTCGGATAAAGCAATAATTGATTAACGGCATTTTCAGTATGCTAACGTTTGGCGGCATTTCAAGCAAATCCGCTAAAAAGCCGTCCGACGCGTCACATCAATGACGTCATATCTAATAACGGCATTTTAGTAGGCTACCGTTTAACGGTACATCGTTAAACGCATCAAGTAGATGCAAAATTCAATAACGGTTTGAAATATCAATATTCTAATTCATGATTTTTTTTTGTAAAAATAATTGTGAATATATTGCATAGTATGTGAACATATTACATTTATGTATAAAAAAAATATTTCACATTTATTTATAAATGAACAAAATGTTCGAATATGTATAAAACGAAAAAAACCAAAGAGTTGTTGAAAAGCTACTTACTTCAACCAATGAAAGTATCGGTTAATAAATAAATAAATAATAATAACTAATGTAATATAATAGTTGATAAAAAAACTAAATCAATTAAATAACTGAAAACGTAAGCAACCCGCCGCGCGGTGATAGGTACACTCTCCTCCGCTGGCTCGTTCCCCCACTTCCGCTACTCGACTCTGCCTCGAGCGCACTTTCGAACGTTTGGAGCAACTTTCAGTTATATCTCCAACACATTTCCCTGGTGAAAATCCAAAATATACATATTGTAGATATTGATCTCTACTTCCAGATGCCGTTCATAGAATTTCAATACGACGATTTCCCTTTAATCGGCGCATTTTGCAAGATAAGCCCTTTAATTGTTTATAACGTGATTTTGCAAAAACTTCGCATCGGACAGAAACCATCTCGCGCTCAGTTGAACTTCATTTATTATCAATCATTTTTCGCAAGATTGTTTGTCCAGCTTCAAATTTATAAAAATTATGAATTTTTGGAAATTTTTATTTTTTTAGAGGATTTTCCGGATTTTCTCAGTGGAACATACACCGACCTGGTCGCATAAAAATTTTTTGGAGGTTTTTGAATTCTCTACAAAAGTTCTACTGAGTGTGAAACGATTCCATCAATACTTTTTAAGATATTTGTAAAAAACCAAAAAAGTGGTCATTATTGACGATATTTCTTGTTAAAAAAAATGCACAAAGCGATTTTACTGGGTTCGACACCAGGGTTTTTATTTACCAATGGACCTTTCCATTTAGGAAAAAAAATATCCAAAACCTATATAGGTCGATTGTATTTCATTTGAAACGTCCAATTGACTTAGAATGCCATCATATATTTTTTATTTCGAAAAGATATTGCGGTTGAGAGAGTACCCGTGACGTCACGTTCATCGAAAACTACCCCCTCCATAATCCACATTCAGAAACACTCATTACTGCTCTTGTCAAAAATATAGCTCAGTGCTTGATATACACCATTAATATATAATTGAATTCTGTTTATTGATAGACTCATAAAAAAAAATCTCATTTCAACAACGGGTTTCTTTATTTAAAACATTTAAAGTTTCTGAACGGGCCTTCCTTTTGATGAAGACCGATCATTGGCAACACCGCAGATGTTACAGACAGTTCCCATGAAAATAATATTGAGATTTGAGGTTAACCATCAATGTTTATTTTTATCAACTTATTAATTTCTTAATATCATAAACGATTTGGTGTGTTTATAATGGAACAAGGCTTCGTGAAAGCAGGTTCGGAAAATTTGCCAAGGGTGGATTATCTCTTTTTATTCAACAAACATGACTTTTTTAGTGCTGAAATGAAAAATGTGAAAACGGTAAGCAATTTGTGTTAGGTATGTAGCAAAAAAAAATATCGAATCATTTTCAACTGACTTATTCGCATCAAAAAAGTAAATCAACACATGTTATCTTTTTACAGATCTACCAGTGACTCCAGTGGTGATAATGCTGTTGGCTACATACAGTTGAAACGCCAAGAAAACGTCTGCAATGTGAAAGCAAAGCTCACACCGGAACATAAAATCCACAATTTTTTGAATAATTGTTCGGTGCAGATAGACGAATAAGCAATGTCCTAGAATGTCCGTGTTTAGACTGTTCGGCCTCTGAAGGTATGTGTATATTAAAAACTGGTATTTGAGCTTTTCTTTTTGAAATTCACCCCCTAAAGGGGTCAAATGAGGGGTACATTTTTTTATGGGGTTTCGGTTAGTTTTTGAGTTACGGTCATGAACATTGGTGTTTTGGCTCTCTATTACAAATGAAGAATTCGTGTGTAACCTAACTTGAAAATTACTTTTGCTGTAAAATCAATTATGGCACCCAAACGAGATAATGGGAAACGGGAAGCCACAAGCATTATATATAAATATATATATATATATATATATATATATATTTGATTTTGTTTTCATGTTTCAGCACATGCACAGAATATATCAAAGAACTGTGTAATTCCTGAGATCGCAAGCTCCTTTGATTGGCCCAGTGGAGCATTTGCCAATGAAGGTGAGGATCATTTTATTAAGTTATTTCAAGTTTGTCAAAATTACTCCTAATATATTGGTTAAATGATACTTTATGTCAAAATTGAACATGGGATACTTCACAACCTCTGGTTATTTCATAAGAAAAATAAAGTGAAAATGCTTTTTTTTTCTAATTTATATTTGAAACCACTTTGATTTTTCATTGAAAGAGTTATTGTTTATCCTTTGAAAAAAATATGAAGCTCTTTTTTTTATTAGTATAAAAAATGAAGTCTGCTCCACAGTAAAAAGCATTTATTTCTAGGGAAGAAATTAGCAATTCATTTCGGCAAAGTATTTTGCCATCTTCAGGCTCTCTAAAATATACATAAAAAAGATACAAGAGTGACCATTGTAAACATAGGTTATCGACTGAATTAATGAGTTGACATTTTAAATTCAATGTTTGTGTAAGTCGGTGATGTTATGTTTATTTTTGTGCTAAGTCTTCTACCAATTTTTACGATGTTCACCCTTGTATCTTTTCTATGTATATTGTAGAGAGCCTGAAAATGGCAAAATACTTTGCCGAAATGCATTGCTATTTTCTTTCCTAGAAATGAATGCTTCTTACTGTGGAGCAGACTTGATTTTTACTACTAATTAATTAGAACTCCACCTGACATGGACTACTTTCATAATCTTTTTTTGTTTCATGTTCATCTAGCATCTGTACAGTTTACACAGAATGGATCAAGCAATGGATGAATTCTTCAAAATGAAGTGGGGATTTAAGCTTCTGTTGAACTTACCTTCATCCATTGGGGTATTCGCCGAATTATTTTTTCTGTGATTGTTTAGAAATAATCAATCATAAATGCATTATACTGTGAATATATATATATAGGCTTTGTCTGTTTGTATTATAATATAAATAAATTCATATTCGGTACCTGTTAGTGTTTCCTTCATGTGATGAGTCAAATATTTATTAAGTTTGAACTACTGAAAATATAATTAATAATTTAGAATGAATAGACTTGAAATATGTTCATACAAATTTCGTAAATTTTTTGCAAAATTATTTAGGTACTTATTTCACACAAATTTTTTGTTGAGGGATACTAATTCAAATGTAAAGACGTTAACTCATCTATTTTTTACAAATACAGGCTTACATTTCCTATGGTAAAAATTTTCCCTATGGTTACAAAGCTATAGAAAAAAAAATCTGAAGATATTGGCATTCATGAAGTGAATGTGACAACAAACTTCAGAAAACTTCGACATATACTGCACATTCTAGTTATTTAAAGTATTTTTGAATTTCAATCAATCAAAATAGAAGAAATGAATCTTATCAACAAAGTTGTTAAAGAATTCGTCCACCGTATGCTACTGAAATAAAATTTGATTGTATTGTGCCATTTGGAGTAGCATATATTAAAAATTTTACAGTATTGCATTTTTTCTATTCTGACCAAGTCATGGACAGACGAACAGGATCAGAGGGTTTTTCAATTTCCAGACAATTAATAATTGAATTAACTTTCTATAGCGAGCTCTGAAAGGGATCGGCAAATTTCTTTCAATTTCAGATATGTCAGGCCAATATATAAGCTCTTGTAAACAATTTGCCATCATAGGCACAGCTTTTGTGAAAATCTTGTGAACACTTGATTAACTCCAATCAAAGTCATCAGCCAATCGAGAGTATACATCCCCAACCCGTATCTTTTTTAAACTTATCAGAACATCCATATATTTAATTTCTTCAATTTTGGTAATGTATTTCACAATGTGGTAAACATTTTCAGGGAGCCCCAAATAAAATTACTCTTCTTTTCTATAATTGCAATAGATAAGCGCTGGCGCTGCTGTCCTTCGATATTTTCACAATCAGGATCGGAGGAAGACTGACTAGGAATATACTTAGAATTTTTTTAATGGTGTTATTTTGGTGAATCGGATAATGTACTAGGTTGGCTACTGCTAGGAGAAGAACTATTCGAAACTCTTGAGTAAATATTTCCCATGGATGTAATGTCACTCAACACAGTTTTACTAGCTGAAGGAGTGATGTTTTCATTTGGTTTGGGTTCCTTCATCGTTGGTAGGTCATGTACTTATGATGAAACATTGTCAGACCAATGTCGTTTCAGGTTGATATGTGGACAGACATCTTTCTTGAACATAAATTTGGATCCCGTTGTTCTAGCATATTCCCAATTCATAATATCTTCTTTCAGCTGGAACCGAAGAACAAGATGTTTATAGGACTGGATATAAAATACAGTATTGATCGATGATTTTGCAAACTTGCATTGAGTGAAATTAAAGATCGTTCCTTGATGTACTTACCTGGAAATGTTCTGCACAAAAGCATATATTTCCGCTTTTTACAAAAGTTTGATTCACTTTCACTGGTGTTCAGACAACCGGGCACATAGCACTTTTTAGACATTTTCATAGTTATTAAAATTAGAAAATAATTTCCGAAATTTTTCAATACCAAACATTCATGGAGAGCTTGTTTATTTGCAGCAGTTCTCTGCATATCTCGTGTCTCGTATCAGATATATGCAAGAAAAAGAGGTGAAGAGAGACAAACGATTGATAATATTCTATTCCGTGGAGCAAACGAACGAACCTATCAAAGTATCAAATAACAAATGTCATTACGTCACAATTCCATGATTCGCAACTCATACAACGATGCCAAATCAACTTTTAGTGAACGTGACGTCACGAACCCACTTTTTCCCGGATTATGGAAAAACTACCCATCAGAAAAAAAAAAAAATCCCAAGTGATGTTAGCACATATGCTTTCTTATTACAGTGTTTTCTCATGGTGCATAAAAAGGTCCATTATCTTTCAAAAGGTAATATAGGCTATTTGCGTCTTTATTTAATTTATTTTATTTTTTCCGTAGCCGGGTAACAGTGTTTCAAATTTTTTCTACAGTACTGCGACATTGAAAAAATAACGATGCAAAAATATGCCTGCATAACTGAGCTATCGCTTAAAATCATCATCGAATCTCTAAACCCTATTTACAAAAAAATGTTTTTCGGATTCCCATGAAAAAGGAGTTCTGGTCCGAGCTGTATTTTCCATTTTTCCGTCGACCATCGTATCGAAGAAAAACTAGGAAACATTATACAGGCAACAAAGACAACATAATATGGATAGAAATATTACTTAATTTTTATCAGCGTATTATGTGGTTCGCATTATTTATACAAATCAGCATTAATGCGCATTATTTATACAAATCAGCATTAATGAACTGATACTTATTTTAATTTTCTATTTCAGAAAACAGACAACAGACATGTGCGTGATGGGTTCCTTGAATGTATGCAAGCACATTTCGGAGTTACGCGATTTTTCGTAAGAAGTCTACGAGGCCAGCGGAAAACAAAAAAGTTTATTTTTGAAATTGGAATATAAGCTTTCGTTCCTAGATATTTTGCTGAAAGAGTTTCTCAAAAAAACTGGAGGCTCCATTTTACATCGTAGAATCTTCATTCATATGTGAATAACTTTACTCATTTTGAAGCCAGTTATAGAATAATCTGAGAGATCAGAAGAAATGAATATCCAGAAAGAAATCCAAAGGCCGAAGAATCCAAGAGAATGTGCTAATACCTTGTCCAAGTTCACTTACGCGTGAGTATTCCATTTTGTATGCTCTATCAAACATTTTGACACAGTCAGTGTATTTCGAAAGTTTTCATGTATTCGTATAGAAAAAACCAAGATAAAACCAAAGGGTGGATATACACACATATGTACTAAACCGGTTTTGATTAATTTCTCACTTTTCATGCGAATTGATGACAGACGTCAAATTAGAAATTTACGTTGTCAGACAATTGAAACAAAATACCCCAAATTATTCCCGCGGCAATTTTCCAGGTAGAATATTCCCGGTATAATAATGTTCTGTTTGGCCAAGACGTACATGAATGATTTGAATTGGAAGTTTCCATTGGTTTCTAGAAATATTGAAATGCACTGAAAAGGAAGAAATAATGTCTTCAATTATTTGACCTAAGTTATTCACAAACTTCCAGAAAATAGGTTATTCTGTGAGAAGCAGATTCAAGAGCTTGCCGCGAATATAAAATAATTATTTTGAATCTGCTATTCCCAGAATAACCTAGGTCAAGTAATTATTTTTTTCTTTTCCAGTGCATTTGTGTAAAAGCTTGTCTTAAATTTTACAATGATTTTTGCAAGAGTCGGTATTAGAGATGTTGATCTAAAAGTTGGGGGATCATCTAGGTTTCCCCCTTGTGCTATAGAATTACTATGGTCTTTTTCAGACAAGTTGGAAATATAGTATCACGAAACGACAGATTTATTAATGATACTAAAGCATTAACTCTTGGGAGGTTGCTGAAAATATTCATGGAAATGTCATCAAGGCCAGCTGATTTTTTATTTTTATTTCTTTCATTACTTCCAACAATTCGTCAATATTTGGTAGTGATAATTGCATGAAATAACCTTGGGAAGGAGTGTTCTCAATGTTGAATAAACCACATACAAAAAACTATATGTAACATATATGAGAAATAGACGACAAGTGATTGACAACACGAAAAAAATTCTGCAATCTGCAATGATTGAAGGAATGCATTCTTAATGATATTATCAATGAAAATAGTGCGAGATAGCAATATATACCGGGTGGCAGCGAATCTATTAGACAAGTCATAACTTCTAGAATATCAGGTGTATCAACATGAGATTTGATATAGGTAAATGGTATATGAAGAGGGGAGTTTTCGCATATTTTTCACGTTCCGGTCACTTCCGGTTTCATCGGAAATGGCTCCGGCTTTGGATTCTTAAATGGGACACCCTGTATATTGTATCGTTTTTGAATTTAAGAGACAATTCTGGATCAGATTGTGACATTTTGAAACGTTTTTACGCCTACTTAATTTTTTCGGGGTCACTTTCAATATTGCATCTAGGTGGCCATGATCGGACGTAAACTAATCTGAGGACCTCAGGTGATGTCAGAAAATTAAAAAAGTTTTAGTGACTAGTATGATATATAGGAATAAGACAAGTTGGCAAAATTACATTTTCGTGTCTAACTATTATTCTTCAAATGGCGACCAATTTTTACGAGAACTTGCCGAAAATAGTTATTTGTTTCACTAGGCAGCAAAGTAGTAGATTGACTGCCGCGGCTGATAGTTTATAGCCGAGCGTAGCGGGGCTAGTAAATCAGCTAAGGCAGTCAATCTACTTTGCTGCCGAGTTGAACATATAATTTTTTCTCCGATTGTTTATAATGATATATGTAGGATATTGTATTTGCAAATTATTACAATTCCCACAAACTTTTTATTTTTCCTGTAGTGATAAATTAAAACAAAATTTGATGGAAATCGCAATTGTTGGAATGGTTGGTTGCTATGGTTGCTACGTATATGTCCATAATAATTATAGTTTGACAACTTATGAAATTTCTGACAGTTTTGTGAAAAATATTGGTATATTTATATTATGGACAGTGATGGCGACTCAGAAGTATTTACTCCTCGAGAAATAAGGGAGGTGGCAAAAAATATTGAGTTAAATTTGTTGCCGGAGAAGTTTTGGATGAAATATGAAGGCAATAATAAACGATTTATGGATTATTGCATGGAGAAAAATGCGAAGACTTTTCCGGAGAATGTATTACTTGCTTATTTTGCTGGATTATCTGAAACAATGAAAATTTATACACTTTGGTCTGTATATTCCATGTTGAAGGCAAGTATGAATGTTAAAAATGGCGTAGATATAGGAAGATATTTGAAGTTGCGGGCATATTTGGAACGGGCATCCGAAGGCTACAAGGCAAAGAAATCCCGAGTTTTCGAAAAACAAGATATTACAAACTGTATGCTCTAGATATGCTGTATGTTCTAGATGATGAATATTTATTAGCAAAAAGAAGTTTTAAATAAACGATAAAGTGAAAATACTTATAATCCACTCTTTTAGGTTGTATTAATTTTTGGAATTGCGGGTGCATGTCGCTGCGACGAACTATTGAATTTAAAGTTAGAAAATATTGAAGATATGAACAATAATCTATTGGTATCTCTATTGAACACGAAGATGTAGAATTCGAGGTCTTTCGTAGTAATGGAATATTTTGATGTTGTTAGAAAATATATAGCTTTTCGGCCTGCTGAATTAAAAGACACAAGATTTTTTTAAAATAGTTAAAGGTAAATCCGTAAAGCAATTTGTTGGTATCCATAAATTTGGTAAAATACCTCAAGGAATAGCTGTCTATTCAAAGTTGCCGAATGCTATAGAATATACGGGACACTGCCTCCGTAGAAGTTCTGCCACTTTACTTGTAAATTCAGGAGGTGACATAACAATCTTGAATAGACATAGTGGGTGGAAATCCTCAACTATAGCAGAAGGGTACATTGAGGATTCAATGGCAAGTAAAACCAGTATTTGTGAAAAAGTTTTGACAAATGTAGGAACTACTTATGAGGCGAATCAAACTGGTAATATAGTGAATGTAAAGAGAACGATATCTGAGGAAAGAAAAGGTGACCTATTTATTCAAAATTGTAGTAATATATGTCAAAAATGTCAAATGTTTTATTCCCAATGAGAATAATTATTTTGCTACCTAGGCAGGAAAGTCCTTATTTTGCTACCTAGGCAGGAAAAGTAATACTTTGCTGATTGATATGTGTCTGCAAAATTAATATTTGCTGTCAATCGGAGAAAAAAGGATTTTATGACGAATCTACCGTAACTAATTCATTTTCAATTGGATTGAAAATAAGAACATAGATTTAATATTACTAAGGAAAATACTGGATAATCATTTATTTACTCTTGTCAAGTGTGCCATGGATAGCCATGATGCATAATATTTTGCAGTTATTTTTATCAAGTTTTCTTTGGAAAATAAAACACTACCTAAGTGGTAATGACAGTGACATAAGCTTTATGAGCAGACAGTAAAAGTTTCTTGATTTTCGTTAAATTTCAGATTGATTTTTCTTCAATATAATGTATACTCGAAGTGAAAAAATAGATATGTTATTAATATTTGGAAAATGTCATAGAAATTCAGGCAATGCTGCTGAGTTGTATGCCCATCAGTACTTTCCGTATGTTGAGAATCGTTTTGGGCAAGGAAGAAATCGAGAGGCGGAACAGAGGTTTATCATAAATGAAGAGACTGAGATTAACGGCCTTGCTATGATTGAGGTTAATAAAATGGTTCCTTTAGGAGAAATCAGTCAAGAAATGCAGATAAGTCACGAATCAGCAAGAAAAATACTGAAAAAGTACGGATATCGAGCATTTAAATATCAGTTACAGATTTATTGTCGCGACAAATTGCACCAAATAATTGTTAGATGAATTGATGAGAACAATGTCTCAGTTAAATCGTACCTACATGATCTATTAACGCAAAGTTTTATTGGACCAATTTGAATTGAGCGTTGAAATTGAAGAGGTACGAGGTTTTGACGTTTAGTGGTGTTAGAGAGTTTGGATTTGTGCGTTGTGAATATTGAACGTGGACGAAACAGCTGCGTTACTTTTTGTCTGCTTATTTGAAAAAAAAAATTGCTATGCACAACTAACTCCTCATAGCCTTTCTTTTGAATATTTTTGTTTGTATATTCAGACCTAGTCGTTTTCCATGAACACGGATTATTACAAGTAAATCCGTAGTGAACTTTTTGCTCGCCATCTCTATGAAAACTAATCTACTACCACGAGTACGATCTTCTTCAAGCTCAAGACATGTCGTAGCATGAGCTGCAAATTATCGGCAGATATTTTGACGGATTCATCTGCAGATAAATCGTCGTGTTTACGTCAAACGACAAACTATCGCATCAAATTATTGCTGTGGATTTATCGTACAACATTCTTATTTTATACAGTCCCTTAACGAACCTATTTATCTGTACAATCAGGTTGGTACATGTACAATTAGGTTGAGACATGTGGAAAAAGGAATTGATAGCTGAAAACAATAATACCGTTGAAAATAAACGATTTTTAACATCAATCTTCCGTTAAAAATGACTTAAAAAATCAGTTAATTCTCCGTCCTCTCGGAGTGGCATTTCGGTAGAGTGACGTCACGATACTGTTGGGTCTCGGACAGGCTACATCGTGTATCGATAGTTATGTGAATGGAGAGAGAGATAGTGAGAAACATACCTCATTGTCTAAGAACCAGAATTTTTTATTGTCATAGCAAAGTGAACAATTGTCATAGCAGATCACTATAATATAGATACATAGTACAACATTTCATATAAGGTCATATCAGAGTTTCATTGTAAAATTCCTCAATATTATAGTAGTCTTTTTTCAATAGGGCAACTTTCTTAAGTTTTCTAATTTTCTAGTTTAGTGGGTATATGGTTATATAATTTTTTCACTTAAAAAAAATTAACATTTTGTCAGAGTGGACTTTTGAATTGGTAAAGCCATTTTCCTCTCTGTTGTTTGTCGAGTCATATGATTTGTTTGTACCATAGTCTCCGTCATACATTTTTTTGTGAATCAAACATACAGTTTCTAATATGATTAAACAAGACAGAGTGAGAATTCCCTTGCTTGAAAACAAAAGTTTACATGACTCTCGCACACCCACCTTGCCTAGGTATCTTACTACTGGTTTCTGCAGAACAAACACTGGATGGAGAAGTTGTTGGCTACAATATCCCCAGAAAGCTATACCATATCTCAAATGAGATTCTATCAGAGGATGATATACCATTTTTGCTGTAGATGAACTCAATTCAACTTCAACCCTGAGAGCATAATATTCCGATGCCAACTTTTAGTAAGAGCGGCAACATGTTGATCAAACTTCAGTTTTTCGTCTAAGGATATACCTAGGATTTTTTTTTTTTAAATTGGCCGTTCAAGTTTGAATTGTTGAAATCAAAGCTGAGGCCGATTATATTAGTTTTCTTGTGATTAAAGCACAAATAATTTCCCAAGAAAGCTATACCATATCTCAAATGAGATTATATCAGAGGATGATGAACCATTTTTGCTGTAGATGAACTCAATTCATTTGTTACAACCCTGAGAGCATAACATCCCGATGCAAATTTTTTTGTAAGAGCGGCAACATGCTGATTTCTCGTCTAAGGATATTCCTAGGAATTTTGTATTGTTTTTGTTTTCTAAAAATTGACCATTTAAGTTTAAATTGATGCAATCAAAGCTGAAGCCCATTATATTAGTTTTCTTATGATTGAAGCACAAATAATTTTCTTTGCACCATTGTTGAACGGATTCCAAGTCTTCAGTGATATTATCTCTCATGTTGTCACAATTTTTTCAAGTCGCAGAATACTGCAGCCACTGCTTCACCATTGTTCAGTTTGGCAACTACATGTTCGAGAAAAGAGAAAATGGCATCATTCGTGCTTTTTTTGCTCTGAAATCCAAATTGGTTTACAAGTGTTTCAATAATCTTAGATAATGCTGAAAGCAGTGAAATCGGTCCAAAATTGCTAGTATCTTCAGAATCGCCACCTTCGTATATTGGAATAACTATTGCTGGTTTGAAGCATGGTGGGAATTTTCCAAGAGCAAAAGATTTGTTAATACATCCAACTAGCACATTAAAAGCCGAATCGGAAAGATACATTATTATTTTTGGGTAAATTTCATCAATTCCTGTTGAATTTTTGTTTTTTATGTCATAAAATTTCTTTCAATTCAAGTAAATTGGTGTCATCTAGGTGAAAATTATTTGGGATATTGACCGTTCTTAAATATTCCATGGGTTGATACTGGAGAACAATAGTAGATGTTAGTTTATGAGCTATTGTACTGTAGTATTTGATTTCAATATCTTTTGATAAAGAGTTTGCTTTACCTCTTGAGCTATTTACTATAGCCCAATGTGTGGATTTTTGGGGTCAAAGATTATGAATTTTAAATCAAAATTTACAAATTCAAGATGACAGACGAGTTCTGTAATTATGGCCCGATTCGATTAAAAATTGGTATGTCGTGGTTTTTGGAGTCAGAGATTATGAATTTAGTCGAATATTATTGATTTTTAGTTAACATTCATTAATTGAAGATGGCAACTCCAAGATGGCGTATGAGTTAATCTTTGAATGGTCTCCTCATTGGAGGACTAGATAGCTCAGAACTCACAAACTTCTTCAAATGTTTTTTGTTTCATTTCAACAATTAAATATCATTCATTACTCGTAGTTTTTTCCACAAGACATTTTGAAGGTAAATTTTACATTCTTCGAACTCAAAGAAGTTCCACATTTATGATTTTGAAATCCAATTTAATATGCATTTTGTTATCCGACAATATTTTTTTCAGATATACTGGTCGTTTATTTGTCAAAGCTCTGAAACACGATCTCGAAGAGAGAGACTTGTACGAAGTCATCGAAAATTGTAGCTCGAAACAATGTGGAAACAAGTTGGAAAAACAATGGAAGATAGAGAACCAGAAGAAAGGATCGCCATCAATGGCTAGACTGATATGGGCTCGATTTGGATGGCGATATTGTTTTATGGCATTAATTGAAATGATTTGGAAAGTTGCGAAGAGGTAAGATTTAATTTTGTGGTTGGAAATTTGAATTGAATTCATTCAAAATATGTGTATATATGAAAACATTTTGAACTTGTTTCGGCCCTTTTTGTGTTTTCCCACGATAAAACCAAACCGTGAATCGTGAAAATTTTATAAAATAATAATAATTAAATGCTGATCCTGATAAAATAATTGAATGCTGATCCTAAAAGGCGATAATCTTCGGATGATTTTAGGAAAAATTCTTCATATGAACATAGGTCCGCAATCCCTTCATTTCTGAGATACAGGATGTTGAGATTTAACAAAAAAATCAGTTTTTCCCAAATATCTATCTATTGTTTCACAGGCGTCTACTTTTCGGTTTCTTAGATCTTCCTCGTTCGCTACTGGTGTTTTATAAACTAGTGACTTCAAATGTCCTCAAGAATACAAATCTAGCGGGTTTAGATCTGGAAACCTTGGTGCCCACGCCTGGTTAGGTTCTTCTATACCACTACCGATCCATCGATTTGGATAGTGTTAAGGAATTCCCTGGCTACAACGCTAAAATGGGCCGGAGCCCCATCATGTATAAACCACATGCGGATACGAATTCCTAATGGTACATTCCGAAGTAGTCCCGGCAATTCATTTTCTGAAAAGTCTCTCTAAGTTGTGCCATTCAGTCGGAACGGAAGATAGAAAAGACCTATCAAGTAATTATCAATTATTGCCGCCCATACATAAACAGAAAATTGATACTGATAATGTCTTTCACCAACTGCGTGCGGATTTTCCAGAGCCCAAACATGGTTGTTATGAAAGTTTGTGATAGCATTTCGGGAGGAGTTTGCCTCGTCCGTGGAGAGAACATATCTTAAAATTTGAGGATGTCCAGCCAATTTTCTCAAAAACTACTGACACATAGTAATGCGTTTTGGATTTTTCCCAATTTTGTTACATGCAAAGTACTCATAAAAAACATTTTTCCATGATAAAGGATTCCTCAATTTCCATCAGTGGCGTCCCTGTTAACATGCCCTGCCATATTTTTGATCAAAATAATAATACGCCACTGTCTTTTTGCCAAATAAATATTATTTTTGTAATTGTCCTCTATTTTCTCATAAAAATGGTCTCTTGTCTTTTTTCGTCCGGCGAACGGTTTTTACGTGATATTATTTTCGTTTTAAAAACATGGTAGATTTTACAAATATTGGATTAGCAGAGATGCATTACTTGTATGGGCTTGCTGACGAGAACGCATATGAAGTCAGGCGACTGTATCAAGAGCGCTTCCCAAATAGAATTGTTCCTGATGCTCGAACGATTTCAAGCACCCACAGAAGGTTATGCGAAAATGGAAGTTCTGAGCCAAATCATCACTTGAAAAGAGCACATCGGACTGCAAGAACTCCAGCAACTGAGGTAGCTGTTTTAAATTCAGTTGACGAAAATCCTGAAATAAGTACGAGGCAAGTTGCCAATAATTTGAATATCACCCATATTCTAGTATGGAGGATTCTTCATGATTATTTATTATATCCCTATCACATTCAACGGGTTCAGGCTCTACTTCCTCGAAGCTTTCCATTACGAGTGAATTCTGCCAATGATTTCTCCATAAAGTTACCGAAAATCCTTTAATTGACAGGGAAATTTTATTCACGAACGAAACTAGTTTTACTAAAAACAGAATCAGAAATTTTCATAATAATCATTTTTGGGCCGAGAAAAATCCGCAAGCAATTGAATGTCTGGACTGGAATTATTGGAGATTACCTAATTGGAACATTTTTTTTACCACGCAGATTAAATGGACATATTTATCGCCGATTTCTTGAAGATAATTTTCCAATTCTGTTGGAAGATGTTTCTATTTTATTGCGAAATTGCATTTGGTTTGAGCACGATGGTGCACCTGCTCATTTCAGTGCTCTGGCACGCGAACATCCAAACCAAAACTTTCCTAATCACTGGATAGGTCGTGGGGGAATGGAGTCATGGCCAGCTAGATCCTCAGACTTAAACAGTCTTGATTATTTTCTCAGGGGACATCTCAAGACTTTGGTGCACAGTCAACCAATTCTGACTGAGAAAGAATTGCGAAACCGCGTGATAGTTTCCTGTGAAGCAATAAGGAATACTCCAGGAATTTTCCAAAGAGTACGCGAGTCAATGACAAGGAGAGCTGAAGCGTGCATAATTGCAGGAGGCGGACATTCTGAACAGTTAATATGATTTAGGTATTTTTTGTTCATAATAGTTATCTTTTTAAAAATAAAAAAGTTATTTTTATGCATACTCATTACAAAAACTAAGTAATAGTTACCATAAAATGATAAAAATTTTGCCTAGATCCTTTGGTTACCACAATTGTGAAATTGAGACTGAGAGAAGAAATCGAATAGGGATAAGCAAATGAATGTATTTTATTTTCAAAATCGAACCGTCCGCCGGACGAAAAAAAGGCATGGGACCATTTTTATGAGAAGATAAAGGACAATTACAAAAATAATATTTATTTGGAAAAAAGACGGTGGCGTGTCATCAAGAAGAAAGTATTGGTTGAAAATGTTCAGAGGAATTTGAAATTATATCCAATTTCAGATTGATGACCTGCTCTATAGAATTATCCATCAGTAGAAATAAATTCAAACATTTCAGCAGGTGCTGACTTGGGAAAATAGGAATCACCCATAAACAAATGCACTTGAAAATTATATCACTAATTTTTGTGAAATTTTTGAACAATAATTATTAATGTCAACAGTATTATGAAAATCTAACGTTACTTAAATGATACAACATTACATTGGACATGAATTAACCCTTTTCTCAGCACAAAAGTTCCTCAGTATGTCAACCTCCTCTTTCTTGAGCAGGTTAGTGTTTATCTAGCAAATTATACCTTTTATAGCCCTCCATAGATAAATGGGTAGACAGACTGTATTGATTAACTTTTCTGCGATAAATGATGACGGTACAAGTCATTATTGTTGTTTACATACAAACACATCACTCAAGTCGAAATGCAATGTCAATTCGAAACAATACGATTATCTATATAAGGAATATGATGGAAAACTTGAAAAAGAGCCCAAATTATATACTACTTCAAAGTGATATCGATATTGACATTGAAAATAGTGATATAATGAGTACAGAATATATAACGAACATGCGAGAGTTTGGATCTATATCCTCGATCAATATTTATTCTCGGGTAACAAAAAACAGTAGGTTATGCTTAGATCATATATTTGTGAAAATTTCTACAGATCGGAACTTCTTCTGCCTATGGTAATATAAACGAATGTAACCGATCACTACACAGTAACTTTACAAATAATCTACGAAAATAAATGTCAACACAATAATGAAAAAAAAAATATATTCAAAATATTTACTCAAAAATCAATTATCAGCTGGTAAAGGGACTACGAAATAGCAATTGGGATATTGACTATGAAACAGAAAATACAGAAGCTGCGTCAATTACGAACATGGATATTTTGGATGAAAAACTATACAACTCATAAATATAAAAAAAAAACTTGAAATAAGGATCACCAACGGAGTCGTTAAATCCATAAGCACACGAGACAGTATGTACCAGCAACTACTTAGGAAACCAGGGAATCTTGGGTTGAAACGAAATTGCACCCAGTATGAAAACCATGTGAGAAATCTTCTGAGAGTATCTAAACTGCACTAATATCGTAATAATATTGAACAAAACGCAGTCAATAGTACAAATCTGAGGGCCACAGTCAATTGAATATGCCTGAAAAATAACTCAAGTTGCCGGGATGTTAATGTGATTCAATACGATGAAGAGAAAGTAACAACAAAAAAATTATGAGGTTCCAAGCTCCACTCCTCATGTGAGAAATAACGTTCTGTCCTCCTTATTTATGAAGGGAATGAACGCTGAAGTTGGTAGTATTATCATTTCATCACACAAAAACAAAAAATTTTGCCGAAATGGATGAAATACAAACGTAGACAATGAAACTTTCAGCAATTTTTTTTTTGAAAATTGTTTTTAACCGCTTTCTTAGTTGTTTGACCAACCCTCAGAAGTTATTGAAAACTTGTACGAGTTAAGAGGACCACGGGGACCTTACCTTTTATAGTGGGATCCGAAACCTGCGCCGGGTGGAAACAGTGGACACAAGACCAACGCTCGTGCCTCTGAGCCGCAAGCTCACGAGCAATGATGAAAGAAACGATGACCTTCATATTCAATTATTGCATTGAACAGGGAAACTTCCCCAGCATCTTTTGAAAAGCAGTGATAAACCAAGTCATGAATTATAGACCGATTTCCTGAATGACAACTTCTGCGAACTTTTCTGGAACAAAGTTCCTTCACGCGGCTTGTGGTTGGTGTTGACTGCTAGAAATCGTCACCTAAGAAAAAAGCGTTATGCCCCCTCCATGCGACTTTCTCTCTCTTTCTGTCTATTTCTATTATATACGAGTCTAGCGCTTGCTCATACGATTCCGAAGTGTTTATTGTATTATGTAATCAAATCTTGCAAGTTGAATTTGACCCAGTTCTAGTTGCCCGATCAACGTGAAATTTGGCAGGTGTTCATAGTTTCCGTGACAATGCATCAAGGAATTTTCCTTAGAAAAAAAAATGAAATGGCGGCTTTAAGATGGCGGACGAGATTTGTGTCAATATTCATAATATCAAAATGGCGACTCCAAGATGGCGTACAATCTCTGTGATTATGGTTTTCGAGGATGCAGATGATGAATTTTTATTCAAAATTCACAAATTCAAGATGGCAGACGAGTTTTGGCAAAATGGCAAACGAGTTTCCGGGGTCGAAGATTATGAATTTTTTTGTCAAATGTATGATCGAAATCGTCATTTCGCTAACTGTCCAAAACTCCATTTCTAATTTTCAAATAGTATTATTCTGTAGTTTCTCCACGTTGGAGTATTCAAAATCATTATTGAAACAATTTTCAAAGTATCTACTACCCATACATAGCTGATTCCTTCCGATCAACTCTCAAAATGAAGTGTAATAGTGAATTGTTTCATGTGCAGACAGTGATAAATCATTACGGAAACGCAACAAACCCACTGAAATATTTTGCGCTTGTGAACCTCATATCTCCACGCATGTGCACTAAAAAGTAGCTTGTGGTATGTTTGGTCCAGAAATACCGGTGAGTTTTCCTACATATAAATTTTTTTTTCAAATTACTTAATTAAAGACGGATTAGGTTCGCGTACTCTTATTCCCTATCAATTCGATAACATGTGTTGATAATACTGTTCTTTTTTTCGTGCGTTTTTTGTTGAATTGATAAATACTTCTGATGGTGATAAACGTAATCCCATAGTTTCCTGGTGCTCGGTTGATGAACCTGGTAACTAGGAATAATTTGGTCAGATTTCGTCATTTCGAAAACGTCATTACGGAATGACTTTCCTTGAAGGTTATTTATGGATTTCAGAATAACATGGAGAAACAGAGATTCAAAAATTAGAAGCGAAAATTTAAGAGCGATCGTGAGTGGACGTACATCAATATGAAGACGGAAGAAAAAAGAAGAGAGAAAGGCTATTCGGGGTTTGAATATCAAAATTACATCAAATACGGATAGCAGACATGTTGATCATACTGTATGAACTCATTTTCTGATTATTTTTCAAATTTGACCGAAAGTGAGCTCCATAAGCAAACTGATCAAGCCAAGACTGGAGCTCCTTCAAGTTTCTGTATGAAGAAAAAACCAAAACAATGAATACGACAAAAATCAAAATGAAATTACAATTGACTTCTCCAGACTTCATATTTAATAATTCACCTCCAAATAGGGATGATGAACAATTGCACTTTCAAAACTGCGATAACATGTCTGAGGAATATACAAATTCGGAATTATTTGGAACCGCAAACTTGCCTAATGAAATTCCTGAAACATCTCAAACTCAGAGTACTGAAAAACAAGGAGGTCGTCGCAAGACTAACGTGAGAGACCAAAATGCTACAGGAAACTGAAATAATCTGAGAGAGTGATAGCAGAATTGAAAGAGAGGTTGAAAAATTCTAGAAAAAGGGTAAAAGACAAAGATTAAAAATTGTAACCCTGCACACTCACAAAGATAAATTAACAGGTCAATTTGAGGACTCTCCAAATACAAATATTTAACGCAATCAATGTACTCCAAGAAGGTAAAAAACGAATATTGCTTGGTGAAGTCATATGTGCCCAGTTATATAAAAATGTACAATCACTAGATAGACAGAATGAAAAGGAAGTAGCATCAAAGTTTTTTGGTGGTAACATAATTGAGAAATATAAAATGATTGGACAGGTACAAAAAGTATTTCAGAGTATCAGTGTAGTAGAGTAGCAGTGTAGTGAACATTTACTGAGGTGAACTAAGAATATAACAAAAATGATTATATCGAGAAGAAGAATAAATAGGAAGAAACAAAGAATTAGGTTGAATGAAATGGATTTTTGTTGCTCCATATATAGAGTGAGATCACATCCACGAATTGATGCACCTGTAGTCTTGGTAGACCTCTAATCCATTCTTCAATTTTCGATTTGAATATTGGTATTGAAAGGATGAGTTTCATTTCTGGAGGTATAACATTGAAAATATAGAAGCCAAATATGAAAAATATCTTTGGAACTTTTTTTTCCGGGTAAACGTTTTTTGTTTATTCCGATTTGAATTTGTTGCCTCGTGACTGTGACTGAGAAATATGTGCCTGGCAAAAACAAATATTAATAAAAACACTTTTTTAAAGACAAGCTTTCATTCAAATGCACTAAAAAGTAAAAAACCTTGCTTCGGATGTGTGACGTAGGTTATTGCGTGAGTTATAGATTCAAAAGCTCGTCACGCAAAGTTTTCAGTTCGAATACAAAAGCGACAAGCTCTTCAATCTATAACTCACGGAATAACCTACTTCACAGATCCAAAGCAATTATTTATTCTTTTCAGTGCATTTGAAAAGGTTTTTTATCAAGTATTGAATGAATGTGGTTTTTTGTGGAGGAACAACGTTTCTTGACATGTTTTTTGGGTAACCTTCCACAGTCTGAAAATGAAAATATAATCAGGTAAATCTATACAAGTGTAGAGAGGGCAAACTAATTAGTTCACCCCATAGACAAATTAAAAATAAAGAGACTGTTTGAAACATTGGCGATCTTGACCACCAAGTTTTTGGTACGGCCAGTTGCGCATGGAGGCGCTGCCCGCAATCGACAGACGAATGATGACATGATAATTTTCCAATTTCGACGTTTGTCATAAAATGACAAACCACGTAATAATTTTAGAATAATTCTACTGTTATTGTCATCGAAAAATGAATGATAGATATTATACTATGGACTTGAATTCGGAACCCAACGTCGAAAATAGAATGTTTTGTTATTCGAGTTGACGCTGAAATTCCTGGAAATATTCTTTCACAAGGTAAAATGTAAGCTGCTTTTCCCAAGCTGATACTTATTTCCATCCATCAGTTGCATAATTTTTTTCACAAATTGGTACTTATTTCCATCCAAAAGTTTCCATTTCCTATCACCATTTGAGGAAGTATGAAGTACATGGTCTACTTATAATGATTATCATCAAACTGGAGTATTTGTTATACCTACTCGTTCTCCAGTGTGCTGATATTAAATCAACAAAATTATTGAAGGTATGTTGTAAATGTAATTTGTTTTCATTTTGGTTCATTTCATGATAAGACTGAAGAATATTTTTAATTTTGTTGGTTTTCAGAGTGTTATTATTGTTTTGTCTGTAGTTGTACCTTGTCCTACATGAAAAAAAATGTGTTTCTCATGGTGTTTAACTTATTATTCTTATTTTATAAGAACTTTAATTTTGTTCTTGATATCATGAAACAATGATTTATTTTGAAACTTTATTTTAACCACGAACTAACATTCTACGAATCGATTACTGTATATATTTTATTAGTGATCGATTTGCCATTCCTGTATTTCATATGATACAACCATTCATATGAAATACAGGACTGGCAAATCGATCACTTATAAAATACCATATCAACCATATAAAAGTAATACATTTGAAAAACCCGCCTGTACTAACTCAGTTCGGCCAGTTGCGAGATATGTCGCCACTGTCTAAACGTGGTGCCAACTTTTTCTGCAGGTTTGACAACTCTCTTTATTTTTAGTTTCTCTATGCAGTCTACGAATCGATTATTGTATATATTTCATTAGTGACCGATTTGTCATCCCTGTATTTCATATGATACAACCATTCATATGAAATACAGGAATGGCAAATCGATCACTTATGAAATATATACCATATCAACCATATAAAAGTAATACATTTAAAAAACCCGCCTGTACTAACTTAGTTCGGCCAGTTGCGAAATATGTCGCCACTGTCTAAACGTGGTGCCAACTTTTTCTGCAGGTTTGACAATTCTCTTTCTCTATGGTTCACCCCGATAAGTGAAGAATATGACTATAAAAAATAGTAAAGATTTAAAAGATACTTCTCTATATAGTTTTTGACTGACGTTTCGGGGACTATATCTGCCTCCGTTTTCAAACTCATCTGAATCTCCTTCAATTGTTTGAATAATTTGGATCTGTTTTTTTCGCTTTTTTAACTGACGGGTGTCAATTGGGATTTGCCAAAAAAGTTTGAGAGTGACGTATTGCTCATTTGATATATGGGGTGTTGTTCAGATCAGTTTATAAGCATTCTACCATACCTCACTTCCTCTCTGAGTAGAGGTAACCATGTATGGCCATTTCAACAGAATTTGTTGGAAAGCAGTTGTTATTGGAAAGAAGAATACAGGCCGTTTCTTCCAATTTCCTCCTCTCTTGATGTGGTTCTTTCATCAAGATTTTTGTCCTATTCCATTCAATCGTATGATCGCCATTGAATGTGAGGATATGTTCTGCAATTTTTGATCCGGTTATTTGTCGATTTCTGATGTAACTCTGATGTTCACTTTGGCGCACTTCCAATGGTCTTTGTAATTCATTCAATTTCTGCATTATAAAACTATTTCCATTTCCAGATAGTGGTTTCAGAATGTTGAGTAGTTATCTAGCGAGTTTTGGTGCTTTTAGTCTTAAGTATGCATCAATTTATGCATTTTTGATGGAGCATCGTTATTATTAGGCGTTTTTTCTGTAAGTTCTGAGCTATCTAGTCCTTCAATGAGGAGACCATATAAAGATTAACTCATCCGCCATCTTGGAGTTGCCATCTTCAATTTATGAATTTTAACTGGAAATCAATAATCTAAATTCTTAATCTCCCACCCCGAAAACCCCCACATACCAATTTTGAATGGAATCAGACCATAGACATAGAGATGGTCATCTTGTAGCTGCCATCTTTTATTTTATGAAATTTTGAAGGAAAAATTCATAAATTTTCGACCCTGAAAACCTCCACATACCAATTTTAAATCGATTCGGACCATAAACCTAAATGTCGTGCATCATCTTGGAGCGCCATTTTGTTTTTTTCCATAATAAAAATTCCATTAGATGTCATTTCAATTTCATGAATTTTGACTACGAAAACCCCCAAATACAAATTTTGAATAGAATCGGACCATAATCCCAAAACTCCTCCACCATTTTGGAGCTGCCATCTTGAATTTATAAATTTTGTCAAAAAATTCCTAATCTCCGTTCCCGAAAACCCCCACATACCAATTTTGAATCGAGTCGGACCATAATCACGAAACTTGTCCGTCATACAAAATTTCATAATGCATTTTCACCGGAATTATGAACACCTGCCAAATTTCAGCTCAGTAAAATGTCGTCGAGTGCTCCAAAAATGGATTACAAATTTTGAACCGGAAAGAATGACAGATTGGCATACGAACGAAGCAAGTTAAATATAAAAGCTTGTAAAAAAAGCTTGTAATAAAAATATTCGATTGGTGAAATAATCCGTTCGTTGGGTAAGTACCTAAAGGGTTTTTCATCATAACTTTTATTATCCATTTCTGAAAATATATAATTAGAGTAATCTAAAAACACTTCATCACGATTTTCACGATTTTTGTGACAGTAATTATCTGAAAAAAATATATACAAATGCATAATGGAACTATAATGGAATTCTTTGAGAACTTGATTGACATGACATGATAGGTAGATAATTTTGTTCACTACTTTATTGCTACAGGCATTTATAGCATGTAAATTACACAAGAGAAGTACGGGTATGGGATAAAAAGAACAATAATGAAATTCTATGATGACGTGATTGACATGACATGACAGGTAGATCATTTGTTTAATACTTTATGACTACACACATTTGTAGAAAGTCAATTACACAAGATAAGTACGAGTACGGAATAAAAAAATGCATAATAAAAGTATGTAGTAAACACTAGCGTAAGTTCGAAAAGTAAAAGACTTTCTCATAGCTCAAGTGAAAATGGATCAGCTGGTCGAGTCACAACCCAGGTGGATTCGCCATGTTATCGGCTATGGTGGAGTCGCACTTTTTACAAGCTCTTATTTAGTTTCACTTGTTAGTTCCTTTGTTCGTTAGGGATAAATCTTGCAAGTGAATTTTGACCGACTTCTAGTCGCCCGATTCATTTGAAATTTGGCAGGTGTTCATAATTCCGGTGACAATGCATTAGAAAAAAAAACAGAATGGCGGATTTTTGGGTTTGGAGATTATGAATTTTTTGTCAAAATTCATAAATTCAAGATAGCGGCCCCAAGATGGAGGACGAGTTTTCTGATTATGGTTCCAATTCGATTCAAAATTGGTATGCGGGCGTTTTCGGTGTCGGAGATTATTAATTTATTGTCGAAATACATAAGTTAATGATGGCGGCCCCAATATGGGAAACGAGTTTTGTGATAATGGTCCGATTTGATTTAAAATTGGTATGCGGCGGTTTTGAATTTTTTGTAAGAGTTTATAAATTCAAGATGACGGCCCCAAGATGGGGGACATGTTTTCTGATTATGGTTTTCAATATTCTTTATAGATTTTTCTGAAATTACGGTATATAATTTTTTATAGAAATAGTTATCGTATAGTAGTTATAGAAAATAACAGATAATTGATGATTTTACAAAAAAATTATATCTGGAGTATTTATTAACAAATATGGGATCAACACCGCTAGAATACATGATGAAGTTGACATCATTTAAATAAATCCGTGTATTTCATGAACAATTAATGTTAATGACTGAAACCAGTTTTTTTTTATTAATTCAAATACTAGCGTACAAAATCGTCTTGAAGTACAAAAGGACTAACGTCCATAGTTCAAAAGATCTAAGCATTGTTAGAAGTAAATAACGGATTTTCATATAAACGAATGCATATAAACAGGAAACCATGACAGATACAGACTTGGTGAAAAATTTATTTGAGAGAATTTTTAATGTATCTTTAATGGTCAAATAACAGCGGTTTGTTACAACCTCTGCAACTTTTAAATCCATAATTTTATAAAAATCTATAAAAAATTAAAAAAAAAAAATCAACACTTTGTTACACATGGTTGTTTCTGTCATTCTTGGAAGTTTCAGAAAAACAATATAATTGATTTGGAGTTTGTTTATAACAAATTATTAACTTAATTACCAATACAAATTTTAATATTTTTTTAAATTTTTTGTTAATTTATTGAATAATGCCAATTATGATTTTTGAAGGAAAAAAAAATCGTAGCTAAGCATTTAAATAATGGAAATAAAAAAAAAACTATATAAACAATAAGAAAAATAATTTGAGATTTTTTAAAATCATTGAATTTTCTAGACAACAAAATGGTAATAACATTTCTGTTGAATATTAAGCTATAAAATTTATCAATAAACGATTTATAAACAAATGTCCAAACATTAATTTTCGAATGATATTGAATGCCTTTGTTTGATGCAAAAACAGCAACAGCGAAACATATGGATGAAAAAAATACAACTTTTTTCAAATTTTTTATTTTTAGTTAACTTAAATTATTATAAACAGAATTAACAATTTTCAAAAACTCTAATAACGTGATCTTGTTAAGTATATATATATATATATATATATATATAAGAAGCGAAACATTTTTAGAGCTATTATTTAAACATTTTGCCGTTTTTTATGAACACTGAGGTCCGAAAAATAAGGACTAATTAACAAATGCCTAACTTGTTGAAAAATAAACTTATTTTTTTTCCAATGAGACCTTGTTCTTTCAAGTGTTGAAAACTCACCATAATTCATTGAAATTGAAACCCATAGCAACGGCCGCCAAACCAAACGTCACTTCCAAATTTGACATTTCTAAAATACGACAATGACAAGGATAATTTTACATTCTGATTGTCAGACCAATATTTGAACTCGCTGGAACATTTTTCGTCCAGCCGTTTAGAATTTTCAGGTATTAAAACGGAAGGCGCCAAGTTTACAATACTTAGCTCTGGAGGAATGCAAGATACTAAAATTTCACTATCAGAATCAGACATATTTGCGTTCTGTCAAAAAATGTCGAAATGGTTTGTATATCCATATCATTTCCATAGCCAAGCTGTGACTTCGTCAATTATATTGAACTGCTGTCGATTTTGAAGCAAAAATATATTTTATTACAATTATCTAGTTTAATAATTTCGACGATTGCACGAAAAATAGTGTGTATGCCATGACTGCGAAACTCCAGCGACCTCAAGATTATCCTGCTTCGGGCGCAAGCGGCCTCGGCGATAACATTCCTTTCGGTACGCTAAAAAGGTATTTCGCGGCATTGACACATACATAACTATAAGATAAGATAAGATAAGATCTTCATTTTCTAGTAGACAACATAACATCGCATAGGAAGAGTCATACACTTAAATCTAGGTAAATATAAAAACATAGAAACACATAGAAATACACAATTCCAAAATTCAGAATGTCAATTTTCAGATAAAACCAAAAAGCCGAAACCACAGGTTTGAAGTAAAAATTATCAACCTCAATTAAAATTGTCCAAAGAACATTCTAAGAGAAACATGATGACATGTCAGAATAAAGCATATAAACAAAACATAACGGTTCTACGACATAAACTCTTCAACACTATACAGACACTTTTCAAGTAGAAATTTTCACAATTGTATTTTGAATATTTTAATAAATTTACTTTCTTTTATATATTTTGGCAGTTTATTAAATACCCTGGGCGAGGGAGGAGAGTTGAATGAAAAGCTAAATTTATTAAAAGGTACCTGAAGGTCATTTTTTGTTCGGGTATTGTAAAGGGGTTTCTCCCCCTATTATCAAACTTTGGCGCTTTTCACTATCATCGGTTTTCCTCGGGCGCCACCTTTTGGTTTATAGTGGAAAAGGCCACTTTTGCTCCGGGCAGTCTCAGTGAAGAAAAACACTCCAGAGGTCAATATAGTCGTGACACTGTAACAGGGCCAGCAAGGCAGGCTTTAATTGCCTTCAACTGGGTTTCGGACCTGGGTGGCGACTGCGCACTAGATGTTTAAATTCTACTCAATGAAAGAATACCAAAAACAGGATAAACAGGTATATTAAAAATAAAGAAATACAGGAAGGGCGGCTGACGGCGGCCTCAAGTTATCACAACAAATAAACACATGGCAAGCACTATATACAGAGGAAGCGGGGTAAACTTAGCAACCAAAAGCTTTTGCGGTGGGGGTGGGGTATCGTACGGACTCGTATGCAGAAATTACCAGCACAGCATTGAAATGAATATGTGCCTCTTACGATCATGCGCACATCGCATCTGTGGTACTAACAAACATTTCCTGATTTCTTTTACCTGATACAACATATTTACCAAACTCCGATCTCACTGCTTCGGCAAGGCCCGGGACGGTCGTGGACTGCTCCGGTCTTTGGCTCACACTCTGGATACTAGTCGTACGCGTGACTGCTTCTACTAGGCTCGGCAAGCTACTAAATCTTAGAAATATGTCGAAACGGAACTACAGCCGGCTTCCCCCTCCATTGCGAATACCTCACAGCCGACTTATATGAGCGCGCCGTTTTGTGGACTCTGTCGATTTCGATACAAATTATACTTTCACAGAATAATTACCCAGCTTAAACTGTCTCGACTCAACTGTACTTGGTGGCTTCTATCGGATGAAAGCCTCTGCTCCGCTCACTTCTTGTGGAATTCTCCTAAGTGGGAATCCTCGTGATGTGACGTCAGCTCGGTAGCGTGTACTTTTGGCTCGACTGGACTGCTGGCTGGGGCTCCTATCGGATGACTGAATTCTCTCGTAGGCGTTTGAACATAGCCCAGCTTGTTTGATAAAAATGTTTTCTCGAGAGTCGATAGCCGGCGCAGGTTATACTCGTGCGTGCTATTTTAGCTACGCCTCGCGTTATTCGCGTGATTTCCGGAAGGCGTTCAGTCTGGTTATTAGGATAGATGTAATCCACGGATTTATCACGAACACGAATGGTATTTCTAGACCTATTATTACTATCAAGAGGATTTTAATTCCTTACAGGAAGCTTTTGGTTGATAAATATAGCGGAAAAATAGTAACTTCGTTACAGTATCAAATTGATGTCTGACTTTATTGGTACTGAATGAAGTACCTCTATTCTCAAATGAGTAAACAGAGAGTTCAAAAATAAATAATGAAGGAAGTGTTAAGATTTTATGGTACTTGAAGACATCCCTGCAACTTGTACGGCCCGATATACCAACGAGAGAACGCAAAACTCGCTTTTGGGCAATGGAAACATCGTGTGAGGATACAGATAAACCCCATAGGCATATGCCATATCGCAATCTACTTTCAGCTTGTGTATAGTAGAGTGAAAGCAGCTGATTTATTTCCAACACTTTCCTAGTGGTTCCGAATTGATATGATAGTGAATTCATTTTTGATATCATTGATTGACAGTGACTTCTCCAGTTTATACATGAATCAATTTGAAAACCTAAAAACGTTATGACGTTACTATTACTAGAGACATATTGCGCTGAGGCATCATCTGAGCCGAATGTGATATCTTGACACAAATTTGACGGTTATGAAACCTTATGGATTGTGTTTTCCCAACATTTAGAAACAGCTGATTTGCAGAATATCATTCGTGCAATCTGGAGAAAACTGTGTTGCATTCATATGTCAAGGCTAGATTGGTTTCATCTGATATGATCACAGATGTATCATCTGCATATAAAGTTAATGATGCCGGTACTGATGAATTTCTCAAATCATTAATAAAAAGAATGAACAATACTGGGCCCAAAACTGAGCCCTGAGGCACACCAAGATGAATGTCGTTCATTTCAGAATTTTTGTTGCTCACAGTGACCTACCTATACCTCAAATAATCTGATATCCATTGCTCTGATACCATGTTTATCCAATTTTTCGAGTAATATAGAATGATTGACGCAGTCGAATGCCCTGCTAAGATCACAAAAAATTCCCACAGGGCACTCGCCTGCCTCAATGAATTCGATTATCCTATCATAGTATGAATGAACTGCTGTTGTGGTTGATCTCTGATTATGTGGTGTACTCTCTTTAGAGACGGCACGCGCGGAGCTCTATTTTTCGCGTTTGATTAAAATCATAAATAATGGAGATAGCGTTCCGAGTGTCGGACATTTTTAATTGGAAATTTGCTCCTTTTCAAAAATATTTTTTTGATTTTCGCTGTCGCTTATTGTTTTTTGAGTTATTCCCCAAAAACCGAACTTTTTTGTTTTCGTTTTTTGTTAATAACAATTGCAATTTTCGACAGCAAAAAAAAACAAATAAATATCTTTCTCTGAATTGTATCTCGAATCGAATGAGCTATTGCTCATATTTTTGGAGAGTTGGAAATATTTTTTGCAGGAAATTCACATCTCGACTAGACTATAGACAGACATTCTAAATACACGGGAATAAACTCCAAAACATTTCCCGAGGGCCACACTAATTCCGCAATATTTATTTTTAATTTCAGTATTTTGGAACCCAGTGCCATCAGCAGATTGATATCCTACTTCAAGCCAGGACAAACCAGCATGACAAAAAACGAAGCTTACGTCTATGCTGCCGCTGTATTACTAATACACATTTCTAATTGCATTTTTGTGCAGAATTACACGCTTTGGGTACAACAGTTGGGCATCGAAATGAAAGTTTCATTTTCTTCATTTTTGTACCGGAAATCTTTGAAACTGACCCCAAGTGAAGCCTCAGAAATATCGTTGGGAAATATTGTCACCTTGATAACCAGAGATGTCAACAAATTCATAGATTGCATACAAATGGTGAATAACCTGTGATAGGCTTGTACAGAGTGCCGTCATATGTTATCTGATTTACAACAAAATGGGGGTTTCCGCATTCATCGGAATCGGAATTGTCATATCTGCACTACCAGTACAAGGTTAGTATACAGGGTGACCTAGGAGTGCGTGTAAGCTCCATAACTTTTGTTCTGTCCAAGCTATCGACTTTTTTTTCAACGATAGTACCAACAATGAGGCACATTCTAAAAATTGTTTTATCCATATACAGGATGTTCCAAGATAAGATACACAACAGAGTTCTGTTTTTTTAAATGACACCCCTAATTTTTGTTACATTTTTGGATTCGTCGATATAACGCACCCGGGTTTCTCAGATTTATCTGCGATAGTTTTTGACTCGTCAATTTAGGTGCCAAAATAGCGTCGTGCATAGACGCACAGAAAAATTAATAACTTTAGAACTATTCAAGATAATTTAACCATTATTTTCCAGTCGATTCCCTAGGCTTAAGCGCATCTCTTGAGGTGCATGAGAATTTGGAGTCGATGTTCCATCGCCTACAACAATTTTTCGAAAATAACGAATCAAAAATGGCAATAACTTGACTTTTTCGAATGCAACACACCATATTTCATAATAATAATGAAGTGTCTTTATTAAGGCGGAGTTCAGTCAGAGACTGCTCTTACACTCAACCTGAAAGGATTATTACAGTATATTACTCACTTCTTGGAAAGATACAATCTTCCATACTGATACTAGAATAACAAAAAATAAATAAAAAAAAAACAATAAAAAGAAACTTTTCCAAGATATCAATTTGAAAATGGACTTATTTATGAAAATGAAATGAAAATTCATACAAAACGAATATCACAAATAGAGGTACTTCCGTATCAAACAGGCACTTTTTGTATGTATTCTTGAAAACTGCTAGCAATTTGCCCTTGATATGATTGGAGATTGAATTATAGAGCTAGGGAGCAGCGTGAGAAAATTTTTTATTTGAAAAGAGGTGTCGAGTGCGCGGGTATGTCAAGGAGGTGCGTGTGTCTTAGGTTTCCATCATGACTGTCTCAGCCAGTTAGATAGATAGATAGATAATTTATTCGCATCTCGGTATAGTATCAACATTGTGTATGAGATATGGATCTTTTTTTATATATTTTAATTTGCGTCGGGTAATAACTATGACTTGTGTTACAGTTTACAGTTTATTACGCCAACTATTACATAATGATCAATAAATAATGAATTATAACTATAAATTATAACAATTATTGTATTGAGACTGACTAAGTTAATAATATTGGAAAAAAACTTGAAGGTACTTAATGATAAACTTAACGGTAATCTTATTGATAATGTTGGTACCGGATGATTAGATCAGTTTTTGAATATTTGTGGAAAAAAAACGAAATTTTAATTATATGAAGTTTTTGTTAAGTTTTGGTCCAGTACAATGTGTGTTTTAATACTGTTTGAATGTAACAAGTTTTTTGCATTTCTTTATATTGTCTGGTAGTATGTTGAATATTTTTGGACCGTAGTAAAATATAGTTCTTTGGGTATGGGTTTTGTTGAAACGTGGAATATTCAATGCGAGATTATTGGTGTACCTTGTGGTTCTTGTTTGTTTGTTATGCATTTGTTTTTTGTTTTTGTATGTCCATATTAAGATTTGTTGAAAGTAGAGATTCCTAACCGTTAGGATTTTCACTGTTTCATAGAGTTGTTGGGTAGATAATAGTCTATTTTTTTTATACATTATTTTTAATATTTGTGTTTTGTGTTGTTTGTAGTCTGCAGATCACAGTATTGAATGCTCCTCCCCAGGCGGTGATACAGTATCTCATTACTGATTCTATGAGTGAGTTGTAAATTACGAGTGGAAGTTTTTTGTTCAGGATATCTCTGAGAGTATAAATTTGTGTATAAGTTTCTCAGTTCTGTTAATGACATAATTTATGTGCTCGGTCCACCTCATATTTTCATCCACAATCACACCTATTTAATCTTAGTGACGTTTTCTATTCTGTTGCATCCACAATTGCAGTTTTTTTGTGCCCCTGAACACTAATTTTTGTTTAAATGCAATTGTTTGATTTTGGGTTGCTCAGTTTGTGTTAGCGTGAAATTACTGAATTTGATTTTTCTACGTTCAAACTTAGGAGATTGGTGTTCAACCATTTATATAATTTCCCAAGATTTTTCTTGGTCGATCAACTCTAGCCAATTATCGTGGGATAAAACAATTGCGGTGTAGTCTGCATAGGAAATGATTCTACCTTGGTAGTTTTTTATTTTGCAAATGTCATTTATATAAATTAAAAATAATAGTGGACCTAAAATGGTACCTTGGGTGACCCCTACTGTGACTATGTGTGGGTTGCTCAGGATATTTTCTATTTTAAATCTCTGGGTGCGGTTTCTAATATAATCCGTGAATAATTCTAGGGCCGAATGCTCTAGCTGAATCGAGAAAGACCGCTTAGCATTTTTTCGAGGAATAAAGATGCCTTTGGTTAGTTCTAATATAGTGTTTTCTGTACAAAGGTTTTTCCTAAAACCAAAATGTCTCTCCGTTAATATGTTGTTTTTATTAATGTAGTTAAGCGTTTTTTCTTCAAGGCAGTATTCGAAAATTTTGGCAAAAGTATTTATTATCGAGATTGGTTTGTAGTTCGTAAATAGATGCTGTTTGCCTGATTTGTATATTGGGGAAATCACAGATTCTTTCCATTGTTTTGGTAGTTTTATTTCATTGAGAGCTAGATTCATGAGGAAGACTAGTGGTTTCAAGATTGATGTGTGTGTGCTTTCAATGAGTTTGGTGTTGATACCATCAGGTCCTGGGGAAGAGTTGTTTTTGAGGTTTGCGATAGCAAAAGTGATGTTCGTTTTGTGTAATTGGTGTTAGGAACATGATGTCCTCTGTGATGATTTGTTCATATTGTTTTAAGTTATATAGTTGCTTCAATTTGCTCGGCCATGTTTTCTCCTATTGTTGCGAAGTGGCCATTGAATGTGTTTGCTTGATCTGGAGTTGTTTTAATTTCTATTCCGTTCTGTTGTATCAACGGTGTCTTTCTCGTTATTTTATCTTTAGCGGCAGAGTTAGTTGCTTGGTTTAGAATTTCCCATATTTTTTTTAATTATTTTCGTTTTTAAATAATTTTTTTTAGTATATATTTTTCGTGTCTTTAATGAGTTTGTTGAGTTTATTTCTGTTATTTTTGTGATTTTCTCTCAGCACTGTGGTACAGTTTTTGGTTAGGTTTTTTTCAATTTGTCGCGATGTTTTAAGTCCGTCTGTAATCCATGGTTTGAGTTTTTTGTTTGTCCTTGAGTAAGTTTTGATTTTGTTGGCATTCTCAACATAAATATTGTGGTCAATAATAGATTATGTTATTTCGGTTACCCTAGTACTGATGAGATAACTAGGCTGAGAAGTGCTCATGATTTTGTGGGTTGACAAGCTAATTAATGTTTTCTTCTCATATCTATTTTCAACTATTTCAAAGGTTTTATTTTCGCGGAAACGTGTTCTTTTCTTGTCAGGTTGAAAATGAACCTGATGCAGCAATTCTGTACCGTCTGTATTTTGTTAGTATAGATCTAGTCCAAACGGGGTCCATAAACGACATCTCCGATCTATCGATTCCCAAAGTCGAACTCTAAGCTATCTGCTCAAAGTATCACGGTTCAGGAATAGTCTTTTCAGTGCACAATAGTTCTTTTTCAAATGTTCACATGTGGGTTGAAATTCAGTTTTTCGTCCAAAATAAAACCCGAACTTTTTACTTTATCGTGGAGCTCCAGGCTTTGTCCTTGAACCAAGATTGTAGAGGTTTCCTCAACCATTCGTCTATTATTGTCGCTCCCGAAGATAATAGCACATGATTCTGTGGCATTAACACTCAAACAATGTTTTTGCGGAAATAAGACATGATTATCAATATTAGTATTTATATTAGTTATCGAAATTTGTGATTCGTTAGCATCAAAACTCAGATTCAACTGCGTATTGTCCGCATAAAAATGTGATTGATAGGATGTCAGTAATTTTTTAAAATCTGCTGAGTATAAAATGAATAGTAGGGGCCCCAAAATAGACTCCTGTGGAACACCAGAACCTAGATTTAGCGATTCCAAGAATTTTCCGTTCATTACAACTCTTTGTTTTCGGTCTGCGAAGTATGAAGACATTAACATGAGCGCCAGTAGAGTCAGTCCATAATATTTCATAACCATTGCAGTGTCTTTGCATTTATTATGAGAAGCTAGTATGTCATTGGTTATTCTCGTCACTGCACTCCTGGTGCTGTGGCCTACTCTCAAGCCTGATCGGTTGGAAGGAAGGATTTCGTTGAAATTGAGATAGTCGACAAGTTGATGATGGATCAGTCCTCCCATTATTTTTGACATGACGGGCAAAAGCCTAATTAGCCTAATTTCAACAAGTAGTAAGTACAAATTACTGAAAGTTATTACAAAAGCCTCCTTTCAAATATCAGGAAAAAAACCCTTTTCCGAAGATTTAATCATTATATGAGGGAGAAATGGGTTCAGAAATGGCATGCAATATAAAAGCATTTTGTTGGAGATGAAATCCACTCCATATGCAATCGATTTTATAGATCGAAGAGCTTCATAGATTTCATCTTCTCTTATCTGTTTGAAAGAAAAATTTATTTCATCTTTAAAATAATTTTCATTATAAAACTTAAGTAATTCTTGACAGGGTTCTTGAAATTGACAAACAGATGCAAAATAATCGTTCAAGATGTTTAGAATTTGCCAAAGAACTCTATTATTTTTTGTTCTGTGGTTGAACAGGATGAAGGCTTCTTTGTCTCTTCTCACAGCACTCCTTGTGAGATTTCGCCACATTTTGAAAACTTCCCGATCGCGAGTCTCTCACTATATTTCACAGTATACTTTGTGATCCATTGAAAAACTGCTAAGTTATCATCACCAGAAAGTTAATTACAATCACAAATTTTGAACGTCCCTGTATGATAGAGAGCAAATTCTGCTAGGAAAAACCAATATACAGGACCTTCGTAAACAACAACATCTTTCAGTAATTTTTTTACATTTTTTCATTTGATTTATGAACCACTGTCTTTCCTCAATAACATAAATGGATCAAAGAAAACCCCATGCGCGATCTTGGCTTTTGTGGGTTTCTCTATGTTTATTTGTGTAACATTATGTATAGAGGTGTAACCAGAATACTGTAACCAACTTGAATAACCATTATTATCATTATTATATAATTCACTTGATACTTCAATTACTGCTGACTTATATTACTAAACAAACTATCTACATATGTCTGTAATTCGATACATATCAATATTATAGGAAACTCTTAAATTATTGTATTTTTTTTCAACGTTGGTTTTCTAATTATTTGCAAGTATTTATTTAGGCCTTTTTTTCACCGAGAGACATCTTCTTTAGTTGCTAGTTTATTGCACCCTCTCGTTAAGCTTATCTGTTTCAAATATGTGTTGTATATTTTTAGTATACGTTGCAAAATACATTACAAAGTTGAGACTAAAAATTGGTAAACAATGTGATGAAAGATTGCAAATGCTCCAAGAAACTTTATCGTCTATCAAAATTATCAAAATGTACACATGGGAAAAATATTTTGGAGATGGTATCAACAGCATCAGGAGGTAAGAATCCCCAATGGCCAACAGCGGACAACTCATAACGATTGATTTTCAGGAAAGAGCTGGGTTTAATGCTTGTGGGATTTATTCTGAAATTCAGTATGTTCATTGTTAGTATTCTAATCGCCAAAATCGCATTTTATGTGTTGATTGTATCGTACATTCATATGGGTTATGAGACAGATACAACTCTATTGTTCTACATATGGACCTGCTTCAAAGATCTCAAAAGAACTTTTTGCATTATTGTATCCACAAATTTGGCAATTGCTGGAGAATTTTTTGCTGCAATATCAAGAATAAACAGATTGATGAAAGCCGAAGAGTACCATTTCGAGAATGAAAAAATTATTAAACCAGTTGTAGAGTTGGAACATGTGATGGTTCATATAGGCGAGAAGAAAATTCTGGAGGATATCACTTTCAGAGTGGATTCAGGTTTGACTGTGATAACTGGCAAAGTTGGCTCTGGAAAAAGTTCGCTTCTGAAAACGATTCTTCAAGACTACCCTTTGAGTAATGGACGTATGAGCAGGCGTGACAGCATTTCTTATGCGTCACAAGATCCTTGGTTATTTCCATCCACTATCAAACAAAACATATTATTCGATCAGGATTTCGAAGAAAAAAAGTGAGTATATATATATATGAAAGTTACAAAAATTATTCAAATAAATTCGAAAACGGTGAATAGTCGAAAAATATTTTGAACGGAGGTCATTTCCAAAATTTAACTACTGGTATTTTTCGACCGCTATTATCAAATTGAATTTTCCGCTTTACACATTGTGACTTAGAAAAAACAAAAATTTAAGAACGTGTGTGCCATGTGGAAATATTTCCATGGAATGCCTGCACTCGGCTGTCTAAATCATATATTTATCAACTATCAATATGGATAACACTCCATAAGGCGACATGTTAACAAAGTGAAGCCACGAAAACTACTACTGCATGTGCAACTTTTGAGTTACGACTCATGACATAAATATTTGAGGTTAGATTATTTATTTGACATTTGGACCAGAATTATAGAATCCAGTGATCTGTCAAAACGAAAGCAATATAGCGGCTGAAGCGTCATAAGCGAGCATAGTGGTAGAAGTGTTTATTTTGTGATTTTCTGTGCGAATTTGAGTAGTTTTTTTTAAATTCTGGATTATAATTCGTGCTTCAACTGAAAAAAAAATTACCAGTTACTTGCATTGTAGTTGACTTTGGGGCTCGTCACGACAGGAATAGAGTCGGAGATTTCACTCGGTGCCTTCAGTTTTAAATCACAAGTTTTTGACCAGTAAAAATTACTTATCGAGGAAGAGAAGAGCTTTATAGTTAGCTGCAATCAAGCGGGAAGATCTTACGGATTCGAAAATAAAATATCAGAGTCTGCAAGACACATACCTATTATAAAGGACCTCGCACATTTCTTATGGGAAATGGCTCTCCGTGAATTTGGCTGAATTTTTGGTATGTTGTAGTTCTTGATGGGCTGATCGAAAGGGTCCATAGCCACAGAGCTCAAAAGGATAGATGGATTTTTTCCATTTTTTGCGGTATTTGCTCATCAATCGGAGAGCTCTTAATTCTGGTTGGGATGGAGTTTGGATGTTCGGTGCCCAGAACCTGACTGAATAATGGTTTTCCTCAGTTATATTAGGCACCGTCATCGATTATTTTCCATACACTGCTCCACACTGGCTATGAAATGGTATAAAAATCCAAGATTTTCCATACATCTTTTCATGCTACAAGATAACGACAGAATAATTCACATTTTCGAAAAACGACATATTTGGGGTATTTTTCTAAGGAAGACCATGATAATTGAATCCGAATGTATCTGATGTCCAATAATATCAAATATGTTTTCCAAAATATCCATAACGAGGCTCAGCGAGCTGTAATGGGGGAAAATGGAAAAATGATAATCAGAGATAACAATTGTGATCACTTTTGATATCATTCACATATGATATGGGTTTTGTTTCTCAAAAATCTCGATAATCTGACAATGGGGTGCCAAGACATTTTCCTCAGAATGGCTCGAACTGGATGATAGCATCTCACAGACAAACGAATCCGTAAAAATGTCTGCATCTTTGGTACCTTAGAGTCCTAAACAATATAATAATAAGAGTGACATTCATAATAATGATAATAATAACAATAATGATTATAAACAGAAAACAATTATAAACTATCTTAGCAATCGCAAGAAAACATTTGAAATATTATGCATCGAATCGAGGGCAAAATGAATTATTTGGTAACATAAAACTATATCAACGAACGTAACCCAATCATAAATCATCTTAACAATACAAAGGGAAAATCAAGCCTCTCACGCCATGTCAACTCTTAACTAAGTACTCGATCGTTGGTTGGGTGGATACTACATTATTCATTTATCATCATATCATTGGGATTTATCTGTTTCATTCTATTGGCGGCATCGAGCACATGGCTTGATAAACTGGAATTTAGATATTTGACTCCTTGGTTATGGCGAGCATAACCAAGAAACCATAAGACAACATCCAACGGTCCTGGCACCTGATTTGCATGTGCAATAATATCGCTGTATTGACTCTTTATTTTCGTCGTTTGTGTACACAATCCAGAGCTGGTAACTTGCTGCGTTCCCGAATCTGGAATGAACCCTTACTCTCAAAAATCCAGGTTCCTCAAGTAACTCATCGAGTTGGAATATTTCCTGATGTTTTCTCTGGAGTTCTTCCTGTTCATGAGATGGTGCTAAATTAATCTGGTAAACACCGATAATAAGATCTCTTTGATAGTCCATACTTATTCTTGGGAACTGTGGCACCTGCTGTTGATTCAAGGGTATCCATCTTCCATTCCTCAAATGAAGCCGATCCACCTCTACCCGAGCTTGCACAACATTGGGCAATCGTGATCGCTGAAGCAATTCTTCTGCGACCTGTTCATTTGTTCCTTCCATGATGACAAGTGGACGATATTCTTGATGATTGCTCCAATGAAGCCGATCCACCTCTACCCGAGCTTGCACAACATTGGGTACTCTTGTTTGCTTTTGGGATTGCTCCAGCTATCGTAAAATTGTCCCAGATTGTAACATGGTTTTGGATCGTTTTAGAAAAAAAATGAAACATACTCTTATGTGCATTTCGGAATTTCACTATCCATCGGTTCTTTGTAACCAATCTGGATTTATTATTGGCTTTTCCGTACTGAGTTGACTTTCGTCCTCTTGCTGCGTTAACAGGGGATCTTCACGTTGCTTTGCGTTTTATGGTCTTGGTATGCTCACCATAACCAAGAGTCAAATATCCAAATACCAGTTTATTAAGCCATGTGCTCGATGCCCCCCATAAAAACCCAACTAGATAAACCCCAAAATTTTGATGGTAAATGGAAGTATTCACCCAAAAATTGACATAAGTAGGGGGGACGGCGAAAAAGGCTTGTTTTTAAAATTTTTTTATTGTTGAGAGATTTATGATTGAGTTACGTTCATCGATATGTTTTATTTCCAAAAAACCCTTTTTTGGGCCCTCGTTTGGGTTTCCAAATATTTAAAATGTTTTTTTTGGATTGGGGAATTTTTAAACTTTTTTTTTTTTTTATTATCATTTTTTGTTATTTTTAATTTTTTTGAATTTTTCCCAATTTTTGGCCTTTTTTTTTTTTTATACTTTTTTGGCCAACGATCAAAATTAATAGTTTACAATTCATTCGTATGCGAAAATTTCCCAAAGGCCTTTTTTATTAAACAATAAAGTTTTTTTCGAATTTAAATTCAAAGGCCCCATTCATTTTTGCTTAAAACACCGGGACTCCCCAACCCAAAGGTGCTATAAAGGTATAAAAAGATGCAGACTTTTTCCCGGATTCGTTTGTTTAGATGCTACCCTCCATTTCGACCCATTCTGGGGGAAAAATGTCTTCCCCCTTTATGGTCATCGGGTTTTATAAAAAACAAATCCCCTTCACTTAAATGACATCAATATTGATCACTTGTTATCTTTTGGAGGATATGGATTTTGGGGTTTCCCTTTTTTTTATCCTTAAAGCTCGTTGAGCCTCGTTTAAAAATTTTAAAAAAAAAAAATTTTTTCCAACTCAGTTGAAAAAGAAACCCCTTGGGATCAGAGACTTGTTTGAGTTAAAAAGATGGGGACCTCTTTTTTTTCAGTTTCCCCCCCGGGGGGCCGGGAAAAAACTTTTTGTTATTTTTTAAATTTTTTAAAAAAAAAAAAAAAACCCGGGGGGAAAAAAAAAAAACCCCCCCTTTTTTCCCAAAACCCTTTATTTAAAAAACTCCCAAAACCCCCCCTTTTCCCCCCCAAAAATTTTCCCCCCGTTTTAAAAAATTTTTTTTCCCCAAAAAAAAAAGGGGGTTTTCCCCCCCCTTTTTTTAAAAATTCCCCCCCCGGGCAAGGGGTTTTTTGAATTTAAAAATTTTCCCCCCCGGGAAAAAAAAAAGGGCCCCCCGGGGGAATTTTGGGCCCTTTTTTTAAGGGGAAAAACCCCCACGGGCCAAAAAGGGGGGGGGGGCGGGAAAGAATTTTTGGGTTTGGGGGGGCCCCGGGTTTTGGTTTGGGGGGGGCCCTTATTTTTCTTCCTTTGGGTTTTCCCCGAAAATTTTTTTAAAGGGGGGGGGGAAAAATTTCAAAAGGGGGGGGCCGGAAGGGAAATTTCCCCCTTTTTTTTTCCCCCCCCCAAAAAAAAAAAAAAAGGGGGGCCCCATAACCCCTTTTCCCAAAACCCCAATTTTTAAAAAAAAAAGGGGCCCAAAAAAAAAAAAAAAACCCCAAAAAAATTCTTTAAAACCCCCAAAAAACCTTTTTTTTTCCCCCAAAAATTTTTCCCCCCCAAAAACCCGGGGGTTTTAAAAAAGGGGGGGGTTTCCCCCAAAAATTTTTTTGGGGGAAAAAAAGGGGGTTTTTTTTAAAAAAATTTTTTTTTTCCCCCGGGGCCCCCCCCTGCTTTTGGGGGAAAAACCCCCCTTTTTTTCCCCCCCCTTTTTTTTTGGGAAAAAAACCCCCAAAATTTTTTTAAAAAATTTTTCCCCCGGGGGTTTGGGCCCCCAAAAACCCCCCCTTTTTGGGAAAAAAATTAAAAATTTTTTTGGGGTTTTTTTTTTGGGGAAAAAAATTTTTTTTAAAAAAAAAAAAAAATTTCTTTTTTTGGTTTTAAAAAAATTTTTTCCCCCCTTTGGGGGTTTTTTTTTTTAAAAAAATTTTTTTTAAATTTTCCCCCAAAAAATTTTGGTTTTTTAAAAAAAAAAATTTTAAATTCCCCCCCAAAAAAAAAAACCCCAAAACCCCCCCCCTTTTTTTTTTTTTAAAAAATTTTTTAAAAAAAGGGCCCCCCCTTTTTAAAAAAAAAAAAAAAATTTTTTTTTTTCTTTTTAAAAAAAAAAAATTTTTTCCCCCAAAAAACCCCTTTTTTTAAAAAAAAATTTTTTTTTTTTCCCTTTTTTTTTAAAAATTTAAAAAAAAAGGGGGGGGGAAAAAAAAATTTTTTTTTTTTCCCGGTTAAAACCCCCCCCCTTTTTTTTAAAAAAAATTTTTTAAATTTTTAAAAAAAATTAAAGCCTTTTTTAAAAATTTTTTTTAAAAAGGGCCTTTAAAAAAAAATCCCCTTTTTAAAAAAAACAAAATTTAAAAAAAATTTTTTAAAATTTTTTTAAACCCCCAAAAATTTTTTTTAAAAAAAAAAAAAAAAATTTTTTTTTAAAAAAAGGAAAATTTTTAAAAAAAAATTTGGGGCCGGGAAAAAAAAAATTAAAAAAGGGGGGGGTTTTTTTTTTTTTTTTGTTAAAATTTTAAATTTTTAAATTTTTTTCTTAAAAAAAAAAATGAAATTTAAAAACCTTTTTGGGAAAAAAATAGGGCCCCAAAAAAAAAATTTTTTTTTTATTTTAAAAAATTTAAAATTTTTTAAAAAAAGAAAAAAAAAAAAAAATTTTTTTGGAAATTTTTAAAAAAAATTTTTTTTTTCTAAAACCCCCAAAAAAATTAAAAAAATTTTTCCCCCTTTTTTTTGGCCCCAGAGGGAAAAAAAAAAAAAAAAAGGGAAAAAAAAAAAACCCCCCTTTTCCGGGGGTTGGGGGTTTTTTTTTTTTTAATTTTTTAAACCCTTTTAAAAAAAAATTTTTTTAAATTTTAAAAAATTTTTTCCCTTTTTTTTTTCCAAAATTTTTAAAAATTTTTTTAAAAAAAATTTTTAAATTTTTTAAAATTTAAAAAAAAATTTTTTTGGGGGGCCAAAACCC